>OY723269.1:891732-1094732 GCA_963210315.1 Rhynchopus euleeides
GGCTGGAGCC
This sequence comes from Rhynchopus euleeides, assembly GCA_963210315.1. Lineage (NCBI taxonomy): Eukaryota > Euglenozoa > Diplonemea > Diplonemida > Diplonemidae > Rhynchopus > Rhynchopus euleeides. The sequence goes on from OY723269.1 coordinate 891,743, forward strand.
CCGTCCTGGTTTCGCCATGCAGCAAGTACCTCTTGTATTTCTCCCAGCAGAAGTCTGTTTATGTCAGAAGCACCACCTTCGCCTCCAATGGCACAGAGTCCTGACGAATGCCCATGGCGGGGAGTGGGGTTTGGGTTTCTTCCTGCGAGGCCCCTCACGAGTGTATTGAATGTCTTGGAGGTGGTATCATTTCATCCACAGCCATCTGGTTTAACATTTGTTTGACCCCAAAAAAGAAACACAGGGGGTGCATCCGAAAATGGTCGGTGTCCCTCTGCCGAGAAGTTGTTCGGAAAGTGCACATGGCAGGCGCCCCAGTTTGAGCGATCTTTGGTCGCTTTCAGGCCTGTCCCCCATGAGAACTTGCAGCGGGTGCCAGAATGGCCCCAATGTTTAAATATGCAGAGCAAACCTTGAATACAGCGGTACACCCGGAGATGACCGGATCACGTCCAATCATTTGTTCGAATCCTTCAAACAGTCATCCACTGTGCACTGATCTGTGCCCTGCGCCGTAAATAATTGACTTCAAACTTCCACACCATGAAACACAGCTGGCCGCTTGCAGGCCAACCTCTTCATTTCTCCCAACTTGTTTTTTCTTTGCGATAAAAGTATTTCACGGTTCAGAAAAAGGACTCGGAAGTTTCCGAATGAAAGGTGGTTGGTACTCCAGGAGTCAGCCGGATCGTTGGAGAGCCTATTATCGATGGTTCGGCGCAGCCAATTTCGGGGAAAGTGCTGGGGGCCCTCTCGCTACCAGATGTGACTGAACGATTTGGAGAGCGTGTCAGTTCTCGTGCAACGGTCTTTCGTGGATTTCTGTACGATGCAGGTCCGCTAATCCAACATAGCAAACAACTGAGACTGAGTGAGAAAAAGTGAGCAACAGCCCTACTTCCCCTCAGTGACTGACGAGCTGTGGTTGGTAGCGTGAGCCCCCTGGTGTGCTGGATCTTGCGACCCACTCATATCTTCAGCAGATAGGTGTGGTGTGCGCCAAACAATGAAGCGCAGATGCTTCGAACAGCCCCGATATCCGTTTGTCCGGCTGTTCGAGAATAGTTATTCCTGGGTGCTCGGAAAACGGATCGAGCGCTTTTCCTGCCGTGAAATAATGCTTCCATGTTTATGCACTACCTAGCACTGCCTATCTCCGCAGCTCTCTTCCATCACAGGCTGGTTCGTTTTGCCCGCCATCCCAGATTGGGCAAGAACCCCCCTCTAACCCTCTCCAAAGGAGCATTACAGGAATGGCGATTTCTTTGCCTTCGGTTATTGTTGATTGATCTCTGTGTACAGAGCAAAAGTAGAGCCTGTTGCGCTTCTCCATCAAACAACTCCAGAAGGACAGGACGCGCACAGGCACAGGAAGCTCCACGTGGCTAGTTTTTTTTTGCCGTGTGTCTACCGAAGAATATACCAACTGAGAAGCCTTGCAGTCGGTGTCGCTACCCCCTGACCATATCCTCTGCAGTCGCGTACCTTCATCAGAAGCAAACCTAGGAACTACCAGGATTGTTATCGACACCACCTGTCTCGCAGCGCTTCGGTTGGTTGTGTTTGCACCGCTCCAACAATAACTGTAATGCTCTCATCAGTCATTTCTTTTTCGCACCCGCTCATCATGAGGTATTCTTTGGGGAAGAAATGAACGAAGTATCGGATGTCCATTTTGGGTTTGAGGGTGCCCCTCACCTATACTAAAGAATATGTTGAGCAGTCGGTGTAAAAGTGGCGTAACGATCGCAACTCGGTCTTAGACACAGGGGACCCACAGTCCCAATGGGCTTGACAGAATGCGAGACCGACCAAAATCACATTTTACCATGGCGATTCCAGATGGCGATTCGGTCACTTTTTTCGGCGCGTTTTTCCTGCATCTTTCTAACCCCCTCCATTTTCCTGCATCCTTTTCCGCTTTTTCCTGCTTCGCGTTGATGATTTCGTTTTGAATTCTACTTCCAAAGGCACGCGACAGCCTCGGCTATTGCAGCCCTTTCACAGAACTCCCATAGAGGGGTTTTTGACCCCTTCTTCTTGATGATCCTCTGTTGTTCACAACAGGTCATATTGCCCGTCTCCCCCTCCACCTCCGATATTTTTCCTTGGGGGGGGGGGGTGCGGGAAGATATGACTGATCGGTTGCCCTCTGCCCGGTAATTCTACTTTTCAAAAGGCTATGCCATTTCTCTGTGTCTGTGATTCATAAAGGGGTATCTGTGCAGCCACTTGGGTGGTGTAGACGCCGGCATAGCTACAACAACAGATAGCCTTTGTGGTGTTGCTGAAAGTGCTTCGCATGATGTGCGCACGAACTACGCACAAGTACGCACGAACTACGCAATATGGCCTCGTAATTGGTGCCCCTGACGACCCCATATTGCGTAGTTTGTGCGTAGTGAAAAGGGGGGGGGGGTCTCATTTTTTGATTTACTCAGCCATTCTCTGTCTCTATGCCGGGACCCCAAACTCAAGGAGTTCTTGCTGTTCCGGGGTCAGTGAGGGTGCAGGCGCTTCAGGTGCTGCAGGTGCTGCAGGTTCTTCAGGTGCTGCAGCGCTGGCAGCCTTCGGTGCGGGTTTCGACGCAGTCTTTGCAGGTCTCTTTGGGGGTGCCCTTTGGCGCGGTGCCTGCTTCAGCTCGTCGGGTGGAAGCATCAACGCATCATTAAGCGGTGCCTGCTTCAGCTCCTCCGGGTGGAAGCGTCAACGCATCATTAAGGAAGAAGGAAGCACAGTTGCTACGCTTTTTTGCAGCTGCAGGAAACGACACCATACCCAACAACAATCCCCAGACCGTCGAGGGAGAGTGGGCGCCTGGATCCCGTGACACAGATCTCTAGTGCCGTTGTGATCCCCTCGGATAACGTCTCCTGGACGTTGTCAGCGGAGGTTGCCTGTGTGGCGGTGACCTCCGTATACCCCGCGGGATCCAGTGCCAGTAGCGCCTTCTTCAGCTTTTCGTCGACCCCTCGGCCGACGCTCTCCTTGATGTCAAGGGCCACCTTCAGGGTGGCACCTCGCATCGCCCTGAAGGCTGTGATCGTATCATCATTCACAATCTCGAGGGTGTTCTACGCGGCTCCTGGAACTCACTTCCTTCTCAGGTGTTTCTGGGCATGGGGCAACCTTGCCCAGGTGTTTCTGGAGTCCCGCCCCACATGTCGTGCGTTCTTTCGTACGGTGTATAGTGAGTTCTGGCAATAATTTTTTGCTCGGTCAGCGCAGTGCCTCCAGTCCTGTCTCAGTAGCCACACAGAAAGGGGGACCAAAAAAAACTGGGGGGGGACCAAAAAGCGAGACCCCCCCCCCCCCAGATTGCGTAGTTTGTGCGTAGTGAAAAAGGGGTAAATCAGGGGCACCAGTAATGTCACTTTTTTATTTTGTACTGGGGCGGGACCAGTAATTAGCTCAAAAAGGCTGAAAAAATGCCGAAAATTTTCGAATCCCAGTCAGGGACCACTCTGAATCACCTGTATCGTGCAAAGAAACGGGTTTGTTTGCCGGAAAATCACAATGTGTGCCCTCCACAGGCCCCCCTACCCCCCGAGTACTCGGGGGGTAGGGGGGTATGAGGGGGGGGGGTGGTTTCACCCAATTGGTGTTCCCAGTAAGAGGTGTAAATGGACACCCCATGGCCAAAACGACCCCACTGCGATCCGCACAGATCCCAAACGTTCCAAATAACGGGTTTTTGGAACACCCAAGGAGGGGGTCCCGCTGGGTGGGCTGGTGTGGTTGCCTCTCAGTCACATCCTATGACCAGCCCCTGGGCCAGACCCACGTTTCACGGACGAAGCTTGACAGCTCGACCACAGAAATGACCCCACTACGATCCGCACAGATTCCAAATAGTCAAAGGAACAGGGTTTTGCAACACCCGAGTAGGGGGCTCCTTTAGGGGGCGTTTTGGTACAATCTCGGCTCTGTAGTGATAAGGGGTTTCGCAGGCAGTGTCCTTAGCCTTCAGCCACTGTCAAGTAAGCCCATTCTATGGCTTGTCTTGAAGGTGCGTTGTCATCTGTTGGTCCCAGGTACAGACAAACAAACGCTGCAGCTGGGCGAGGGCTGACTGATGTGTCTTCCGACGTTCGAGACTTCGGACAACCTAGTTTGGTGAGTCTCGAGCCAGGCTCCTAGGGCCTCCAGAGACAGGTCCTTCCGCAGCAGTCAGAAGGCTGACTTCCTGCAAACCAGAGGGCCTGGGTGGATATTTGGGCCACATGGAGGCCCCCTACATCAGGAAATGGGCACCACAAGGTCTGGGACGAGGCCGGTGGTAGTGTTGGTGCAGTCTGGGCTCTGTATTGGAGGTAGCGTGTTTCCCACAGGAGAGAATAAAAAAGTGGCATTATTGCTTATGCACAATGGAGGATTCTTCATATTCCTGGATTTCCCGAATTTCCTGGATTTCCCCCGGCCCCTTAGGCGATTTCAGGGCGGACAGGGCGGACATGCCCGGACCCGGAAATCCGGGTGTCCGGATGTCCGGGTCCAATTTTGACCCCCCCCCCCCCCCAAGGCTGGCAGCAAATTTTTACTGCACTTTACTGCACTTTATTTTACTGCATTTTACTGCATTTTATTGTATTTTATTTTCCGGATTTTTGGATAAAGTGCATGGTCCTTAGTGGTGCCTTGGGCTTCGCATACGTACAGCTGGGAGGACCACTATGGACAGGCCAAATGCTGGAGTCACACCCACTTTACAGAGGTGCAGCCACGTCTGCAAGTTTGCGGACAGCCGCAAACCCGCAGAAGATGGCAAAAAGTACCGCTCCTGCACGGAGGTTCTCCTGAAGGTCACAGGGACGCACCAAGGCTCCGGCAGAGAATGCAGGCCGGGATGGATGTGCCCTGCCTATGTTGGGTCGGTGGGTTCGCAGGACCTGATCGGTGCGGCCTCCGCCTGGCTTCAGTCCTGCTTTGAGTGCTTTCAGTCCGCTCTGATGTCCAGCCTCCCCGAACGGGATGGTGAAGAACCCGTACGCCAGAGCTCAGCTGTACAACGTCCGAGGAAGGTGGACTGCCCACCGCACACCGCCGTGCTGGTCCGCCCTGCTGCGCCTGCGGTGCTGGGGTGCGCCTGCTGCCTGATTGGCCCCGGCACTCGGAAGCAGCATCAAGCATGCCGAACAGCAGCAGGGCGGGCCTGGCGGGGGCACTGCCTTGGTGGCCTTGTGTTGGCCAGAGTGGGCGGATCAGGGTCCCCTGGCACGGCAGGTCAGCATCCTGCCCACCGTCACGCCGAGCCACCCCTACAACACGCTCTCCTGCACTTTATTGCACTTTACTGCATTTTATTGCACTTTATTTTATTTTACCTGGGACCCCCCGTGTTTAAGTCCCCCCCCTGGAGGCGATTTTCGGCCGGGGGGGACTTAAACACGGGGGGGGCGGACCTAAACACGGGGGGGGCTTAAACACGGGGGTGGCACAGTGGAGACCAAGAAGACCTCTTCCTCTGCTGTCGTAGGGGGGTAATTCCGGTCCGGATGGACTTTTGGCACCCCACTTTTCGACTCTGACAGCACCTGGAGGGCCTAGGGGCCACCTGATGACCCTCCAGACCAGCCCACCCCCGTGTTTAGGTCCCCCTGTGTTTAAGTCCCCCCCCTGCCAGACCCCCAGGGGGGGACTTAAACACGGGGGTAAGGGGGGGGGACTTATACACGGGGGGTCCCAGGTATGTTTTTTATTTTTAAAATGCAGCATTTGTCCAGCCTTGCCCCCCCCCCCCCCCCCCCCCCCGGACATTTCCCGAATTTCCCGCCCGGACATGTCCGCCCGGACATCCGGACATCCAGAAATGTCCGGGCGGGCATTTTCTGGTGTCCGGATGTCCGGGCGGACATGTCCGGACCCGGAAATTCGGGAAATCCAATTTTGACCCCCCCCCCCCCCCCCCCCGGACATGTCCGGCCAGGACCTCAATAGTTTGATTTTTGGTCCAGAAAATAGTTTGAAAATTTTTGAAATCTGGGTGCCCAAATTTTTTGCTCCTAAGACCGGCGATTTGTAGGGGGACCCTTTCGAATTTTTTTTTGGAGAAGGGTAAATTGAACGTTTTTGGCCAAATGAAGCCACTGCGACCATTCCCGGGCCTCGGAAATCAGATTTTTGCCCCTCAAATGCGGTGCCGGTCCGGACAAAAAACCGAAAAAATCGTGAAAAATGCCTACGATTTCTTAAGCTACAGTTTCTGTACTTCATTGGTATACACACTCGCGCTCCCCCCCCCCCCCCCCTGGTCGGTTGGGTAGGTTGGGTTCTCCCCTCCCCTTTCAAAAACCCCTCCCTCTCCCTCCTCTCCCCCATCCCTTTTCCCCTTTCCAAACTTCTTCTTGAACTTGCGGGCGGGCAGAGTCGGGAGGGCTGGTTGGGCTAATAGCGTATCCCCAAGCAAAAAACCACTCCCCCTGGGGCCACTTGTCCCTCGGGCTCTGTTCCCCTTCCCTTCCCAGTCCCCCCCTTCCCACCCCCGACGCACGCGAGCGCGAGTCGTGATGGAGGCGCGAGATGCGCCCGGCCGTGGGCACGCGAGGAGGCGAGGGCAGTGGGCCCTCATGGCGCTGCTGGTGGCGGCGCTCACGCCCCCAGCGGGAGAGCAGCCCGGGCCGCCCCCGGTAGCGAGGGAGACGGGGGGGTCGCAGCCCCCCACACGAGTGCAGCCCGGGCCGCCCCCGGTAGCGGCAGCGGCGCGGGGGTCGCAACCCCCCGCACGTGGGCAGCCCGGGTCGCCCCCGGTAGCGGCGGGAGCAGCGGCAGCAACGGCTGCGGCGGCGGCGGCAGCACCGGGACAGGCGGAGCCGGGGGAGGGCGGGGCCCACACGGGCCCCCCCCCAACAACAGCACACCGGTCTGACCCACCGGCTTCATGCACCCCCCAACGGCACTCCCCGACGGCTGCGGAAGGGCCGCGGCCCCCCCCCGAGCAGGCAGCGGCGGTCACCGCTGCAGAGACCACGCCCGCAGGGCCTCTGGAGCGGCGGAAGCCGCTTAGCTGCCCCCGCGGGGCCAAGTACGGCGCCCCCGGCGTGATAGCTGACAGGGGGGGACGAGATGGGCTCTGCCCGCGTTGTGGGGGATGGTGGGAGGGAGTGTCGTGTGGTCCCCCCCCCGTCCCGGGCTCCCCCCTCCCAGCTTATGTCTTTCCACCCCCCTCCCCCGAGCTCCCCCCCCTGGGCGGGTACTGGGGGGTTGGCTGGGTAAGGGCGACTCTTGGGTGGGCGGTGGTGGTGGCGGGGACGCTGGGCTGGAGCTGGTGGCCGGCTGTATTTGCCCTGAGTCGGTGCCGGGCGCGAGGCTGGTGGGCAGTCGGGCGGAGACGGGCGACGAGGCTGATGCACAGTGTGTGGGGGCAGTCGAAAGCGTGGAGAGCAGCGGTGGTGGGAGGGTGCTGCTGGGTGGTGGCGGGCGGGGTGGAACGCGCCTGGGCCTCGTCAGCTGCTGCGTGCTGGGGGTTCGTCTTCGTCTGGGAGCCTAGGTGGGTCGCACTACAGGGAGAGACGGCCTGGGCCTGGTGGTGGGGGTTGGGGGTCCTGCCCGTACTGCTGGCTGCGGGGCTGTCCCCATCAAGAGCGGCGCGGGGCATTTCCTGGGCCCTAGGGCGGGTGAGCCGGGTGGTGCGCTGGCTGAGGGTGTCGGGCAGGGCGGCGGGTGTGCTCCCGGGGTTCACGGAGGCGTGCGGGCTGGCGGCGGGCCTGGGCGGGGCGGCCGTGATCGCCGCCGGCGCGCTCTGGGTTGAGGTCCTATCTGCGAGCGATCTACGGGCAGGAGTGGTGGCGGCGTCCGCATACGGGCTGGCGACGGGCGGGTGGGTGCTGGTGGGCTCGGCGATGGTACGGCAGCGCCGCCTGGCCAACCGACGCGGCTGGCTCCCTCGCTGGTCGTGGAGGGCCCGCAGGCGATCCCGATGGGTGGCCCGCAGGCCGCGCCTGGAGGTTCTCCTGCCTGCCTCCGTCCGCCGCTCGGAGGACCGGATCGGCGCCGGGCTGGACGCGCTGCGTCGGGTGAGTCGGGCGGAGCGAGTGGCAGAGGTGTTGCCGGTCCTGGCGTCGGCGGGGGCCCTGTCGGGCGGGGTCTGGGGGCTGGGGTTCCTGTCGCTCGCGTGTCTCGTCTGGGCTGGGGTGGAGGTGGCCGTGACGGCAGCGCGGCTGCGGGAGTCGGAGATGCGGGACGCGGTGACCCTGGACTTGTGGCGCTCCGTACAGCCCATGAGACGGACCCGCCTCCTGTGCGCAACGTCAGAGCGCCCCCCGCTCTTCCTCGGCCCGCGCGACCTGTGCGGTGGGGACCTGGAGATGGAGGAGGACTGGACTGGGGTGGACGAGGTCCTGTCGCAGTTCGGGGGGTCCAGGGTGCCGAATCAGGCGACAGGGGACTGCCTCTTCGCGGCACTCACGCCCACGGCCGCCCTCCCCTCCCACGACGACATAGTGGGCATGCGCTCCGAGCTGTCCCGGCGTGCAGGGGACGCCTCGGTGAAACCTCAACTGCTTCACTTGTTAGGGGACGCCAGGCGGGTCGAGGAGTATCGGGCGGGCCTGGCTGGTGCGGCGCATGGGGACCACCTCGCGCTGCACCTGGCGGCGGGAGCGTGGGACTTGTCAGTGGTGGTGGTGCAGGAGGGCAGGGGTCAGGCAATCCGTGTGGACCCGCGGCGCCCTAAGAAGCAGGGGCCAGCCCCCGCAGATGTCAGGGTGGTGGCTCTCTCTGGCAACCACTACGAGGGAGTGGCCATGCCCCTTGCCCGACGCAGGGCCCTTCGAGAGAGCGCGGCGCCGGCCCACCTCAGCCCAGCCACGTGTCGAGACGCCTGCCCGGCGGCCCTAGGGGAGGGTGCCCAGGAGGCAGAAGGGGCGGGCCTGGGGGATGTGCGTCGCCGCTGGTTCTGCCCCCTCACGGCCTGCGCGGGCTCGGCTCTCCACCGGCATACGCCGTATTCGTCCAAGGAGACGCTCCGCAAGCACGCCCAGGCGCACGCAGACCAGGGTGAGGAGTTCCCGCCGAGCGCGCTTCGTCTGCTGGGCATGAAGAAGTGCATGTGGTGCTCGAAGGTAATGAGCACCTCCTTGGACTCCTGCGTGAAGTGCCGCCCACGTGGCGCGACCCCTGTGGTGCCGAACAGGCGCGCACCCTCTGCGGCGGAGGCAGCGGATGCGGGTCGCCTCCCTCCCCTTGAGAGCATCCACACGGAGCGAGTGGGGGTGTCGCTGTCGGTCCCCGGGGCGATCCTCCGCCCGGCGGCGGTAGCCTATAGCCAGGCCCTGTGGGATGTCGCAGCGAATAGTTCGAGCACCACGGCGTGGCTCCGCCTCCTCTTGGTGCCCAAAACCCTCTTCCGCACCTACCGTGGAGGGAAGAAGAAGCAGCTGCTGGCGAAGCGGGCCCGGGAGGAGGCGATCATCCTCTGGCGGGAAGGACGCGCGTCGGAGCTCTGGCGCCGGGCCCGGACGGAAGCCCCGGGCCCGGGACGGGTGGAGGCTGCCCCCACATGGGAGGAGACGGAGGAAGCGGTGGTGCAAGCGGCGAGACAAGGGCGGTATTCGGCGGCGATGGCGCGCACCAGGAGCGCCGGCCTGGCGCCTGCCACCCCTGCCACGAAAGCGAAGCTCCTAGCAATGCACCCGGAAGCGGACAGCCCAGCCATCTCCGCGGCGACGCGGGTAGTGCCCGCGGATGCCACCCCCGCCGAGGTGTTTAAAGCGCTGAAGGGGTTACCGAGGGGCACGGGCGCCGGCCCCTCAGGCCTGAGGGCGGACCACCTCCGGGAGCTCGTCCAGGTGGAGGGAGTGGATGTGCTTCCGGCCCTCACGGCGGTGGTGAATGTCCTGCGCAGAGGCGAGGCCCCCCCGCAGCTGGCCCGGCACATCGCGGGCGCGTCTCTGGTCGCGCTCCCCAAGCCAGACGCGGGGATCCGCCCGATCGCGGTTGGGGAGACCCTCCGCCGCCTGGTGGCCAAAACCCTCACCGCAGACGTCAGGGAACAGGCTGGGAAGCTCCTCCTGAAGGGGAGGCAAGTAGGAGTGGCGGTGGACGGCGGACTGGAGGCGGCCACGGCGGTCGTGAAGGACTTCGCGGCGCGCAACAGGGGGGCGGACAAGGTCCTGCTGAAGATCGACTATGCCAACGCCTTTAACATGGTTAACAGGCAGGCGTTCATCGATGCTGTCAGGCGGGACCTCCCGGAGCTGTCGGCGTGGGTCGAGTGGTGCTACGCGTCGCCCTCAGCCCTGATATACCGTGGCGAAGTGCTCGAATCGCAGAGGGGGGTACAGCAGGGGGACCCCCTCGGGCCGCTCCTGTTCTCCCTGGCCATCCGCCAGCTGACCGAGGACCTAGGCAAGCTGCCGGGGGTGGAGGGCAGCGTGTGGTACTTGGACGATGGCACGCTGATGGGCTCCCCCGGGGCGGTCGGCCACGCGTTCGCGATCCTCGAGCGGCGGAGCGCGGAGCTGGGCCTGGTGGTGGCACGCCGCAAATGCGAAGTGATCTCGCTGAATGGGCACTCGGTGGAGGGCCTCCGGGGAGCGGGCCTTGATGTAGCCGCGACGGAAAAGGAGCGCGCGACTCGCATGGACCTCCTCCACCACAACTTCGAGTTCCTCGGGGCTCCGGTGGGGGATGCGGAATTCTGCGAGCGGGTGATGGATACAAAACTGAGAGAGAAGTTCATCCCGAACCTGCGCCAGCTTCACCACCTCCAAGACGCGCAAGTGGCCATGACCCTCCTGCGACACTGTGAAGGCTTCTGCAAGCTGGTCTTCCAGATGCGCGCAATTGGGTACGCCGGGAGAGAATACCTTCGCCAGTATGACAAGGAAATCGGGATGGTGCTGGCATCTGTGCTCGGGGACAGGGACGGGACCCTCCCTGACGATGCGCGAGACCAGGCGGCCCTGCCCGTCAGGCTAGGGGGTATGGGCATTCGGAGGTCGGAGGACCACATCACCGCTGCGGCTTTGGCGGCGGCTAGCTCCTTCTTCCCCCTATGTGTGCAGCTGGACAGCGGATATCGTTGGGATGCGGATGCGTGGCGCGTGGCAGCGACCGCCCACAACGAGCTGGTGGCGGAGGCGGACTGGGTGGACCCTCACAAGCGCCCGGGCGAGCCCCTCCGCCAGCGCGACCTATCCCTGGCGATCATCAGCCGGCAGCACGAGACCCTACTGGCGGAGGCTGACGTGCTGAGTAAAGGGCGTCAGTTGTCCGCGTCCCTCCCAGGCGCAGGGGCGTGGGTGACGGTGACGCCAGAACAACAGTTTGCGATGGGGAGGGAGGAGTACCAAGTGGCGGCTCGCCTGCGCCTGGGCCTCGTCGTCTTCGCCCCTGGGTCGCGGTGCCACGAGTGCGGGGACGCCATGGACGTCTTGGGCGCCCATGTGTTCAGCTGCCAGGCATCGGCGGACCGCATCAAGCGCCACGACGCGGTGAAGCTCGGGGTGCTGGGGCTGGCGCGGGACGCGGGACTCGGCCCCCAGCTGGAGCCCAACCACCTCCTCTTGGGCGGGGGCAAGCCGGCTGACGTGTTCCTCCCGTGCGGCATAGGTGAGTCGCGGGGCCGGGCGATCGACGTGACCGTGTGGTCGACGTGCGCGGAGTCTGCGAGGCAGGGTGCGGCGAGAGCGCGGGGGTACACCGCGTCGCGGGCTGAAGCATCCAAGCATCGCAAGCACGGGGCGCGGTGTCAGGAGGTTGAGATCGCCTTCTCCGCGTTCGCCCTGGAGCAGTCGGGCGGGATGGGTCCGGAGGCCGTGCGGCTCTTCAGGCACTTGGTCAGCTTCGCGGTGGACCACAAGCTGGGGGACAGGGCCGAGCTCACTCGTTCCTGGGCGGCGCGGATAGTGGTGCCGTTGATGCGGGCGGTGGGGCGGTCGTCGCTCCGCAGGGGGGCGCTGTGCACGGACCTGCGCTCTGGTCAGACTCGGGAGCGGGTCTTGCCGGATCCGCTGGTGGGCGTGGAGCCGGACTACTTCTTCGCGCCTGACACGGACCTGGCCCCCGCGCCACACTTCGACGGGCACATGGACGCGGAGGATTTCATGTGTGACCCGGATGACGCGGCGGGCCCCGAGGAGCCGACCCCTGAACCCGAACCTGCCCCTCCCCGCCGCCCACGCCCGCCGCCTCCCCCCGCGGAGGGGGACCTCCCGCAGCCGGCGGGTGGGGTGGCGGCTGACCCCCTGGCCCAATTGCTGGAGTGGCGCGGCCAGACGGACGGGAGGCTGAGCTTGTCGTCCCTGCAGCAGCAGGCGCGGCTGGGCCTGGTCGAGCCGGACGGGTGGTCGTTCCGGGTGGGGGACTGTGCTTTTGATGCGTTGGCCACGCTGGGTGCCCGATCGGTGAAGCAATCCAGCGGGTGGCTGCGCCAAGAGGCAGTCCGCAGGGCGATGCGCGACCCGGACCTCCGGATGCGGGTGGAGGAGGGTCCGAACCAGTGGGCCGAGCAGATGATGCGCGCAGGGAGCGACGACGTGCGCACCTGGGCGGACTTCATCGCCCTGGCGGCGGCTGCGCGCGTGACCAGATGCGTCGTCCTCGTGCTCATCGACAACCACCAGCCGATGCTTCTGTCCCCAGTAGGTGCGGGTGCAGTGGTGGACGCCCACTGTCTGCGGAGGACGGGGGGGCAACATGGGCACTACGTGCCCCTAGTTATGCCGGAGCCCATGCGTCAGCACCTGGCGGGTCTTCCCCCGAAGCCGATGGCAGCGGATGTCACGGGGTGCGATGGTGATAGTCCCATGCAGATGGTGCGTCAGGGGGGCTCGGCGGGCCAGGTGGAGGAGTGCGAGAAGTGCCGCCGCCCGTTCGACCGCTCCGCGAGGCATCACGCGTGTGGCAGATGCTGGCGCAAAGTGTGCGCGTCGTGCGCAGTGCGGGGTGAGCGGTGCCCAGGCTACATTGACCGGGTGGCGGTGGATGTCGACGCTCCAGACCCTGCGGAGCAACCCGCGGTCACCCCGGATCTGCGGGAGGTCCTGGAGTCCGCCCGGGCGCGCCCCCGCCGGCGGAAGCCCATCCCGAGCCGCATGCACGACACGCCGATGGGGCCCAGGCAGCCGAGTGCCCCGCACGACTCGTCGGGGGCTGCGCACCATCCAACGCGGGTGAAGGAGGAAGTGGCGGAGGAGCCGGTCGCTCCCGGCCAGGACGTGGAGATGCACCAGGGCGGAGGCTCCCAAACCTCAAACACAGCCCCCTCTGGTGCGCCCTCCGCGACCCACGGCCACAGCGTGCCCCCGGCGGAGAGTGCCTCCCGGGCTGCCCCAGCCCCCATGCAGGGGCAGGCCCAACATGCAGAGTGCCCGCCGTCGGGGTCGGGGGCCACAGAGAACCACCAGGGCGGAGGCTCCCAAACCTCAAACACAGCCCCCTCTGGTGTGCCCTCTGCGGCTCCGGTCACGGCGGCAGGCGCCCAGCCGTCTGGCCCCGCTCAGGCCGCGCGGCGCCGCCAGGGCGGAGGCTCCCACACCTTCAACACAGCCCCCTCTGGCACCTCTGGCGGAACAGCCCCCGGTGGGGCTGGCGGGATCCAGGGGGTTGCTGCGACGATGATGCGCAACGCCGCGCAGGCCCGCCGGGACGGGCAGCGCCGCAGCCGGACGGCCGCGTCCTCGAGACGCCTGGAGGAGCTGCGTCAGGGTGACGCGGCGGGCCCCATGGAGTTCGACGACGACCCGGCGAACGTGTGGGAGCCCGAGGACGACCTCCAGGCCATCGACGCCTACGGGGACGACGAGACGCCCGCGGCGAACATCCCCGCTCTGCAGGAGCTTGCGGCGTCCCGTGTCTGGGCCGAGGGGGTGGTAGCGCGGGCCCGCGGCATGGCCCCCTGCGTCTCGATGGGAGGAGCCATCCCCCGCACCGTCGAGGCGTGGAGGCACTGCTTCCACCCCAGCTATGGCCTTTGCCCCCTCTCGCCCAGGGTGGCAGGTGACGTAGCGGCGGAGTGGCTGCAGGCGCGCATCCTGCAAGGGGGCGCGCAGGCCGAGCCCGGGAACCAGACGAGGGAGCCGGGGGTCAGCCTGCGCGTCTACATGCGCAAGCTGCAGACGGAGGTGGAGCGGGGCGAGTAGGCGGAGCAGCGTCCCCACCCCCACCACCCCCCCCCCCCCGGGACCTTCCCCCCCCCCCCCTTTCATAGATGTGTGCAGGTGGCCGTTGTGAATGGTTAGACAGGGGCTGGCCACCCCCTCCCCCGGGCTCTGCACAGCAGGTCTGGGTTAGAAACAACATAACCCCCCCCCCCCTTCCTCCCCTCCCTTCCTCCCCCCTCCCCTCCCCTCCCCTATTGATGTCCCCCCCCCCTCCCCCAGCGCTTTGCCGCTCGTGTGAGTACCGCCCTGACTGGGAGAAAGGGTAGGGCTGGTTGGGTTGGCGGAGTTGGGCGGATGGGCGAAACGGAAAAATCGACGAGGTCGCAGCGTCAGGGCGTTCTGGGCTGGCTGGTGGTGGTTGGGACAAGACCGACGAGATTAGAAGCGGCACTGGTAGACGGGTTTTGAGGCCCCCCGCCCCCAGGTTCCCCCTGCCCACCTGGACGGACCCAAGTGCCTCACACCGGATCTCTCCCCACCCGGTGGTCCACCTGACGGATACGCCAAAAAAAGTCAAAAAATAGATTTTCCATTGGGTGACACTTGGTTTTTCATGTTTTTGTACGGGAAAAAGACAATGCGATTTTTCGTGATTTTTCACCTCGGATGAGCCTCGATTTCGCAAAGTCGTCGGATTACCGAGACTTCTTGCTGAGCAGTGAATGGGGTCTGGCGAAATGAGGGCAGGAACATGCTTAGATTGACGATTCAGTGCGAAATAATGGCCATCGTGGATTCCGCGAGCCAAATTAGGTACCGTATACGTAAATATTTTGGAACGTAAATATTATGGAACGTAAATATTATGGAACGTAAATATTTTGGAACGCTGGTGGGTTGGCGTTCCAGATTTTTTTCGTTCCATAATATTTACAGGGCTTTCTGCGACTCGGGGACTTGGACCAGGTGATCGGACGGCATACAGAGTCCCTGACGGGACCTACTCGTGCACTTTTCGCGCGATTCCTGACGCAAGCCGTCCTCACCACCGAGTCCCCAACTGGCCCTGTAAATATTATGGAACGTAAATATTATGGAACGGACCGGCCAAAAATGGGCCCGTTCCATAATATTTACGTTCCATAATATTTACGTATACGGTAGTCATTTTTCTGCTTGCGTTTTTTTAGTTGTATTTTTTTCGCGAATCTGGGCCATAAAATGGATTTTTGGTGGGCGACCGAAATCCACCCCATGGGCTGCAGGGAATCGGATTCCTGGAATCGAGAATCCGATTCCGGAATCGAAAAACCGAATGGAATCCGATTCCACAAAAAAGTCAAAAAATAGATTTTCCATTGGGTGACACTTGGTTTTTCATGTTTTTGTACGGGAAAAAGACAATGCGATTTTTCGTGATTTTTAACCTCGGATGAGCCTCGATTTCGCAAAGTCGTCGGATTACCGAGACGTCGCGAAGAGAGGCGAAGCCGAGTAGGCGCCGCCCCGGCGCCGGGGGTTTGGGGGGCTCCGCCCCCCAACCCCGCCGGAGGCGAAAAATTTTTTGGGCCTTTTTTGTTAAGGTGTACCGAAAATCGACTTTTTCCGGGAGAAGACGTGCAGGGCCGCGCACTTTACGTGCGCGTGCGCGGGGGGGGGGGGGGGAGCCGGGTGGGGGGGGGGGGGGTGGAACAAAAGATGGCGAGCAACCAGAAATCACATCATTTTTTATTATTAGTCTGACCAATTTTTGGCACTTTTGGAGCGCCATTCTCAGAAGAAGTCCTCGGCAGGGGTGGGGGGGGGGGGGGTAAACAGCCCGCCGCAGGCGCCGGAAATTTTCAGGCGTGGTTTATTATGTTGTGTTGACGTTGTGTTGGCCGGAAGTATTCAGGGACAAGTCAGGGACGGAGAGCCAGCCACCTGGCCCAACCAAAAACCGGATTTTCAACCAAAAATTCGAATTTTTTTCACGGTGTGCGAATGTGTTCAGAGTAACGGAAAATGCCCAAATTTTCATGTATCGAAAGAGTTGGCGAGCAATTCGTCCTTCTGTTCAATTCGACCCAAAACGACCACCAGCCATTTTCTAAGGGTTTCTGGGTGGGTTCTGACCAGAAAAATCGCTGAAAAATGGCCAGAAACCCCCAAAAACCACCCAGAAATGGTCAGAAATCGGTTTTTGGGCCCACTTTTCACCCAGGAACACGTTTTTGGGCCTCTGTGAAAATTTCAATTTTTTGACATTTTTCGCGATTTTCTACAACTACTCGCCCACACAAAAACCGTTTTTTTGCAGGGAAATGCAACAAATCAACGAATTAAGCCGTTTTAACCCCTTTCGTGCACTTTTTGGTCCCAGAAGGGGGTATATGGGGTGTTGGGGTCCCCCTACGACTTGTCCATTTTTCGACATTTTTGGGTCAGATTCCGGAATCCGATTCTCGATTCCGGAATCGGTGGAATCCGATTCTGGATTCTGGAATCGGATTCCACCGATTCCACAATTCCGGAATCGGTGATTTCGATTCCGGAATCGGATTCCACAATTTTGGAATCGGCGTTTTCGATTCCGGAATCCGATTCCACTCTTTTTCTGGAATCGTGGAATCCGGATTCTGATTCCGAATCCGGATTCCACGATTCCCGGAATCGAAAATTTTTATTTGGAATCCGATTCAATGCAGCCCATGTCGACATCGTCGGCGGGACTCGTCGGAGACGTCGGTGGGAGCGCGGCAGGCAGAGGTTTCGGCGGCACGGGAGTCGGTGACGGAGGCGCCTCAGGCTCATCAGGCTCGTCGTTGCCAGCAGCAGCAGGACCCCGCGTGACCGCCGAGATCACGCTCTGCGAGACGGGATCCGCATCCTCGGGGTGGGGGAGGAGCGCCGCCTGATCAGCGAGATCATCGGGCTCACCCAGAGGAGCGATCAGGACATCGTCGGGGAAGCAGCGGCCCGGGGACGAAGCAGTCAACTGCCGGATTGCCTCTTCGGAGGAGAGGGGATTGGGCCGACGGATATCTGCCAAGCAATACATCTTCTGCACGCCGTTTGAGGTCCGGCTCGTTACGGGTTTCGGCCATCCTGCGTTGCGGAGAAGCGCACCCGCGACCTTCCCCGTAGTCTCGTCTGGGATACCCTGCAGCTTGCACGCTTCCGCGAAGGTAACCAAGCCGGACATTATCAGAAGCTGTGGAACGTGCCAGTGCCTGCAGTGGGTTAGTGCTGTGTGAGCAACGTAGGTGCAGCAAAGTTAAAGTTAAGCAGTCTGCTGAGGGGTCCGCACACAACATCTGGGAGGCACGCAGAGTGACCGAGAGTGGAGGGGGCAAGGGGAGACACCGTTCTGTTTCGGTTACAATCGGTTACATGCCAAGAACAATCGGTTACAATCGGTTACATGCCAAGAACGATCGGTTACAATCGGTTACATGCCAAGAACAATCGGTTACAATCGGTTACAATCGGTTACATGACGAGGGCAATCGGTTACAATCGGTTACATGCCAAGAACAATCAGTTACAATCGGTTACATGCCAAGAACGATCGGTTACAATCGGTTACATGACGAGAACAATCGGTTACAATCGGTTACATGCCGAGAACAATCGGTTACAATCGGTTACATGCCAAGAACGATCGGTTACAATCGGTTACATGCCGAGAACAATCGGTTACAATCGGTTACATGCCGAGAACAATCGGTTACAATCGGTTACAGGCCAAGAACAATCGGTTACAATCGGTTACATGCCGAGAACAATCGGTTACAGGCCAAGAACAATCGGTTACAATCGGTTACATGCCAAGAACGATCGGTTACAATCGGTTACATGACGAGAACAATCGGTTACAGGCCAAGAACAATCGGTTACAATCGGTTACATGCCAAGAACGATCGGTTACAATCGGTTACATGCCAAGAACAATCAGTTACAATCGGTTACATGACGAGAACAATCGGTTACAATCGGTTACATGCCAAGAACGATCGGTTACAATCGGTTACATGCCAAGAACAATCGGTTACAATCGGTTACATGCCAAGAACGATCGGTTACAATCGGTTACATGACGAGGACAATCGGTTACAATCGGTGACATGCCGAGAACAATCGGTTACAATCGGTTACATGCCGAGAACAATCAGTTACAATCGGTTACATGCCAAGAACGATCGGTTACAATCGGTTACATGACGAGGACAATCGGTTACAATCGGTTACATGCCAAGAACGATCGGTTACAATCGGTTACATGACGAGGGCAATCGGTTACAATCGGTTACATGCCGAGAACAATCGGTTACAATCGGTTACAGGCCAAGAACAATCGGTTACAATCGGTTACATGCCGAGAACAATCAGTTACAATCGGTTACATGCCAAGAACGATCGGTTACAATCGGTTACATGACGAGGACAATCGGTGACAATCGGTTACATGCCAAGAACAATCGGTTACAATCGGTTACAGGCCAAGAACGATCGGTTACAATCGGTTACATGACGAGGACAATCGGTTACAATCGGTTACATGCCAAGAACGATCGGTTACAATCGGTTACATGACGAGGACAATCGGTGACAATCGGTTACATGCCAAGAACAATCGGTTACAATCGGTTACATGACGAGGACAATCGGTGACAATCGGTTACATGCCAAGAACGATCGGTTACAATCGGTTACATGACGAGGACAATCGGTTACAATCGGATACATGCCAAGAACAATCGGTTACAATCGGTTACATGCCGAGAACAATCGGTTACAGTCGGTGACCTACCGAGAACAATCTCGCATCCTGGAGCAACCTATTGGCAGACCGTCCACAACCGTCTACAGACGAAAAAGAGACGTACCGTCCCCATCGTGACCAACTGGGGGTGTTTTTTGGGTGTGGACGGTCCGCCCGCAGCCTAGCAACCTCCAGTAACCTCTTGGCAGACCGTCCACAGCCGTCCACAACCATCCACAGCCATCCACAGCCGTCCACAACCGTCCACAGGTGAAAAAGTGCCAGAACACCCCAATATTGACCACCTGGGGGTGATTTTTGGGTGTGGACGGTCTGCCTGAGGCCGTAGAATGCGAAAAAACCGATTTTGGTACTCTATTGGCCTGTGGTGGCCCGTAGAAATGGAGTGTTTGCGATTTTGAGCCATTTTCCTAAGGAAACTGGCCCAGTTGGCTGGAAAATGTGAATTTTTGAATTTAAAATGCAACATCGAGCATTTAGAGAGTGTGGACGGTTGTGGACGGTCGTCCCGGACCGATTTGGGACCACTTTTGGTATAGGGTCGAAAAGACAATGCGATTTTAAAAAAAATAATTTTTTAGACAGCCAGGTCAGCAGGCTATGCCTCCTCTATTACATGCCAAGAACAATCGGTTACAATCGGTTACAATCGGTTACATGACGAGGGCAATCGGTTACAATCGGTTACATGCCAAGAACAATCAGTTACAATCGGTTACATGCCAAGAACGATCGGTTACAATCGGTTACATGACGAGAACAATCGGTTACAATCGGTTACATGCCGAGAACAATCGGTTACAATCGGTTACATGCCAAGAACGATCGGTTACAATCGGTTACATGCCGAGAACAATCGGTTACAATCGGTTACATGCCGAGAACAATCGGTTACAATCGGTTACAGGCCAAGAACAATCGGTTACAATCGGTTACATGCCGAGAACAATCGGTTACAGGCCAAGAACAATCGGTTACAATCGGTTACATGCCAAGAACGATCGGTTACAATCGGTTACATGACGAGGACAATCGGTTACAATCGGTTACATGCCGAGAACAATCGGTTACAGGCCAAGAACAATCGGTTACAATCGGTTACATGCCAAGAACGATCGGTTACAATCGGTTACATGCCAAGAACAATCAGTTATCACAGTTTACTGAGGGAATATGACCCAAGGCCATTGGCAGCAGACACCCCCATCCCCCTCATCACCCCTGACACCCCACAACCCCAATCCTGTTGCCTTTCCCCTCTCTCTCCCCCCATGTTGTGCCCATGCACCTTCCCGGGACACTTTGTATATAACTTTAACACCACACCACACAACACCCCCTTCATCAGGGTAATCTCCCCGCGGCCAACACTCTTCGTCTTGTCCGCTTTCTTTTATTGTTACACTCTCACCACCCCGACACCATGTCTCTCCCACCTCCCTCGCCGGACTGCATCAACCTCGACGGGTACACCCCATCAGCGGTCGGTACGGCGAGGGTGCGGGCGACGTCGCCGGCTGCGACGGCAGGACAGGGGCTTCCCGCCCCTGAGATCATGACCGCCCGCATGCTCGGGGACCAGGCGGCGGCTCTCGTCGACGCCTGCGTGGTGTACTCTTGTGCACCCGTCGACGGGAGCCAGCCGTTTCGGCGGTTCGCTGGTCGCCTGTCGCAGGCGCATGACGAGGAGGGGAACGCTGCGGGGTACGAAGTGCGCTTGTCCGAGGCGTACAATTACGTATCCGACACGGAGCAGCACCGCGGGCCCGACGTCCTGTACAGGATGCCGGCGGACGGGTGGCAGTACTCCCGTCTGGTGGAGATGTCTGTCCACCAGACGGAGTGCGCCACCCGCGCGGTGACGGCGTCGCAGGAAGCGATGCAACGCTCGCTGGAGCAGCAGGCGCAGGAGTTCCGCGAGCGTGCGGAGGAGCAGACGAGGTCCTTCCGGCTGGAGCTGGATGCTCGCCTGCGGCAGCACCAGGACCATGTGCAACGTCAGCAGCAGCAGTGGGCTCACCCGCCACCGTCTCCGCCAGCACCGCCGTCCCCCATGGCCATGTCTGCCGGGATGCCGTACCCCGGGTCGGAGCGACACCCCGCGGACGCAGCCGACGTCCTGGAGTGGGATTCGCTGATCGAGTCCGACGCACCGTATCTGGTGCTACAGCTGGAGACCCGCTGGGTGTCGGGGTCGTCGCACCTCCCTGGAGGCCGCATCCTGGATGAGGCGTTCGCAGCGTTGCGCCTGTGGATTCTTGCCACGGCGTACGTGTCTGGCTGGGGGCGCACTCCCCAGCGGGAGCTGGGGAATCACCTGCTGCGACAGGTGCTGCTGCAGGTCGCGTTCGTGCGCGACAGGGTGCCGCGCGCCGCCATCGAGCGGCACCTTGCGAAGGAGGACCCCACTTCCCACCCGGTGATGCGGGCGGCTGCGGCTGTGGGGCCGGGGGCCGCCGCCCCCCACACACAACAACAACACACGCGCCCCCGCGCCGCTGCTCGGGCCCCCCAGCAGCGCATCGCGGCGAAGGCACCGGCGAGGGCGCCGGGAAACGGCAGGGCCGGGGGCGGGCGCGCGTGACTGCCCACCTTCCGGCTTCAGACCCACCCCCCCCCCCTCACGCTTCTACATCACCCCGCCCCTCGCCGCCCAACACACCCCCCTGCACCCGCCCACAACATCATCAACAACGTCACCAACAAAACAACCAACAACATCAACAACAACAACACCTCAGCAACTTCTCCTCCACCCGCCACTTCCCTTCGACCCCACCCCGCTCAGCCAGGGCCCGCAATGCCCTCAGGCGCATCCGGCGCCGCCAGCGGGAGACCATCGCTCTTCGGGAGGGCGATGATGCGGCACGTGGCCGCTCGGGTCGGGGGCGTGGCGGCGCGTCGCACGGGAGAGGTGGAGGTCGCCCCCGGGGAGGCCGTGGAGCGCCTGCAGGCCGTGGTGGCGGGGATGTGGGCAAGAAGCACTTCGTCGCAGAGGCAGCTCCTGTGGGCAAGGCTGGTGCGATGGGCCAACGAGCACGGCCTAGAAGTCGACGCCGACACCGCCATGCTGTTCGTGCTGGCGACAGGGGTGTCGCCTCAGGGGATGCTGGCCTACGCAAAGGCGCTCTCCGGGACAATGCGGCACCTCGGCTTCGGCCAGCAGCCCCTCCTCAGCCTGGCAAGCGCGCTGCGGGCGGCCGGCGGGGCCATTCCGCAGCGGCAGGCGACGCCGATGCCGAAGGGGGTGCTCGTGGCGTGGGCGTTGCAGCAGCAGCCGCACCTCCAGCTGGCGGCGCTGACGGCGTGGAAGACCGCCAGCCGGTGGGGGGAGGTGTGCTCCCTCTCCTCGGAGCAGTACATCGCAGTGCAGCCCGGGGAGGTGATAATAGACTGGCACACCTCCCCGAAGGGCCGCCGGGCCAACCCGTTCACCCCCTCCAAGTGGACGGTGATATGCGGGGACCTGACCCCCCTCATCGCGGAGCTGGTGACGCGCCTGCGCCCCTTCGAGCGGCTGACGGCGGTTTCGACGGCAGATGTGACGGCGATGTGGCGGGCTACACCGGAGATGGAGGACTACTCGGGCCACAGCGTGAAGCGCGGGGCACTCACCTTCCTCTTCGGGCTCATCGGGTCGGGAGCGGATCTGTCGGAGATGCTGGTGGGCCGCCTCGCGAAGCACCACGGCGAGAGCGGCCTCTCCAGCACCACCATCCGCTACGGGGGGTGCCCCACGGAGATGGCGAGGGCGCTGCGGACGCAGGAGGTGACACGGCATCTGTGATGGCCGACCCTGAGTCCTTTTGCCGCAAGCAGCGGGGGCTGCACTCGATGACGCGGCGTGCGCACCAGTCGAGGCTGCCGGCGACGGAGGAGGAGCGCCGTGCGCCCCTGCATGTGTCTTCTGTGGCGGAGATGGACGTCGAGGCGCTGCGGGCGAGGATGACCGCCACTGTGAGGCGCAGGTTCGACGAGGTGTGGCGGCTGACGTTCCCTGATGCGCCCCCGCCGGGCACTTTTACTCCTTCTCCCTCTGAGGGGCGCTCCCGCCCCTCGCATCTACAACAGAAGCATGCGGAGCTGCTGGTGGAGAACGGAGTGGCTGGGCCTGCGTCGGGCCCGGGCCCCTCCCTGTGCGTGCCCTTCACTGTGATGGAGGAGAAGCCGTCGGGGTTGCGGCAGAGGTTCATCCTCTGGACCAAGCAGGCAAACGACGATCTGGAGGAGTCCTACACGGCACACGTCCCCCTGGGGCACATCTCGGGGTACCTCGACGCGGTGTTTGCGGAGTGTGGGTCGGCGCGGGATTTCAAGTGCGGGTTTTATCAGATCCCCATCCCTGCGCCTGCACGGAGGTTCTTCCGCTTCGCTGACGAGTCGGGGGACTGGTATGAGCTGCTGAGGTTGCCCATGGGCCACTGTTGTGCGCCCGAGCTGATGCACACTTTGGCTGCTGTTGTGGGTGGGCACCGGGACTACGTCCGCCAGGAGTTCTGCACTGCGCCTGAGGTGGGGGTCGACGTCTGGATCGACAACGTGCGTCTGACCGGCCCCCGCACCAGTGTCGAAATGGCGACGCGGCAGATGGACAAGGTGGCTGCGGCGTGCGCTGCGACATGGAAGCCGTCTGACTCGGTGGACACGGCGACGGTCTACGAGTTTCTCGGGGTGGCATTCGACCATGCTGCCCAGACCGTGTCTCCGTCGGACAGGCTGATGGCGAAGCTGGACAGCGTGGACTGGCAGAGGGTGACGGCTGGTGAGCTGGAGTCGCTGGGTGGAAGGTTGCTCCACGCCAGCGCCATTTCGGGAGTGTCCCCGGGGAGGTTCTGGTTTGGGATCAAGTTCCTCCGCCGGGTGACTAATTTTTTGAACCGGGCGGTCCTTCGGCCGCCTGACCCTGTGCGGATCCCCCCATCGGTCTGCCGGGAGTTGCGGCAGTGGTGTGTGTGTGTGGGGGTTGCGCGTGTTCCCCCCCACAGAAGAGTTATTCAGTCCACACCCCCGTCTTTTACTTGCTTTGTTGACGCCTCCCTCAAGGGCTGGGGTGGCGTCTTAATAGATTCCTTTACACAAGAAATGCAGGTCATTGGTGACTCGTGGACCGCAGCCGAGTCCCAGCTGCACATTAACATTCTCGAGGCGATGGCCCTCAACAAAACAGTGCGAGCCCTTCCCCGGTCTGTGTGCGGGGGGGCTGTAGAGATCTGGGTCGACAATACGACCGTGGCAGCTGTTGTGCGCAAGCGGCTGTGTGCCGCCTGCCATCTTATTAACAAGTCCGTCCTGGAGGCGGTAGAATACCTCACAGCCCTCCAGGTTTTGTCTTTTTCCGTTGGATACGTCCACACCTCTGCCAATCCGGCAGATCTCCCTTCCCGTATCCCCCCCTCTTGCATTTCTTCTCCCGAAACCCGGGACCAGGTTTCACTTGCGGTGCGGCGCTTCTTCACTCGCGGTGGGGCAGGCGGAGACCTCGCCTCAACAGCCTGAATTGGCGGTTGTCGCGGGATCTCTTAACCCCTTCGCGTTGCAAGTGAGGAAAAGCTGAACCGGAAGTCCCCCTTCCTCCTTCCCATCAACACCCCCACTACCCATTGCCTTTGCCATTCTTGTCGTTGCGCACACACACCACCAGGAGAACTATAGCCGAGTCGACGTGTGTGTGCCCCCTGTCTGCGCTAGCCGGCCAAGGTATGATTCTCACAGTTTACTGAGGGAATATGACCCAAGGCCATTGGCAGCAGACACCCCCATCCCCCTCATCACCCCTGACACCCCACAACCCCAATCCTGTTGCCTTTCCCCTCTCTCTCCCCCCATGTTGTGCCCATGCACCTTCCCGGGACACTTTGTATATAACTTTAACACCACACCACACAACACCCCCTTCATCAGGGTAATCTCCCCGCGGCCAACACTCTTCGTCTTGTCCGCTTTCTTTTATTGTCCCACCCTCCATCCCCCGGACCTCGCCTCAACAGCCTGAATTGGCGGTTGTCGCGGGATCTCTTAACCCCTTCGCGTTGCAAGTGAGGAAAAGCTGAACCGGAAGTCCCCCTTCCTCCTTCCCATCAACACCCCCACTACCCATTGCCTTTGCCATTCTTGTCGTTGCGCACACACACCACCAGGAGAACTATAGCCGAGTCGACGTGTGTGTGCCCCCTGTCTGCGATAGCCGGCCAAGGTATGATTCCAATCAGTTACATGACGAGAACAATCGGTTACAATCGGTTACATGCCGAGAACAATCGGTTACAATCGGTTACATGCCAAGAACGATCGGTTACAATCGGTTACATGACGAGGACAATCGGTTACAATCGGTGACATGCCGAGAACAATCGGTTACAATCGGTTACATGCCAAGAACGATCGGTTACAATCGGTTACATGACGAGGACAATCGGTTACAATCGGTTACATGCCGAGAACAATCGGTTACAATCGGTTACATGCCAAGAACGATCGGTTACAATCGGTTACATGACGAGGGCAATCGGTTACAATCGGTTACATGCCGAGAACAATCGGTTACAATCGGTTACAGGCCAAGAACAATCGGTTACAATCGGTTACATGCCGAGAACAATCAGTTACAATCGGTTACATGCCAAGAACGATCGGTTACAATCGGTTACATGACGAGGACAATCGGTGACAATCGGTTACATGCCAAGAACAATCGGTTACAATCGGTTACAGGCCAAGAACAATCGGTTACAATCGGTTACATGCCGAGAACAATCAGTTACAATCGGTTACATGCCAAGAACGATCGGTTACAATCGGTTACATGACGAGGACAATCGGTGACAATCGGTTACATGCCAAGAACAATCGGTTACAATCGGTTACAGGCCAAGAACGATCGGTTACAATCGGTTACATGACGAGGACAATCGGTTACAATCGGTTACATGCCAAGAACGATCGGTTCCAATCGGTTACATGACGAGGACAATCGGTGACAATCGGTTACATGCCAAGAACAATCGGTTACAATCGGTTACATGACGAGGACAATCGGTGACAATCGGTTACATGCCAAGAACGATCGGTTACAATCGGTTACATGACGAGGACAATCGGTTACAATCGGATACATGCCAAGAACAATCGGTTACAATCGGTTACAATCGGTTACAATCGGTTACATGCCGAGAACAATCGGTTACAGTCGGTGACCTACCGAGAACAATCTCGCATCCTGGAGCAACCTATTGGCAGACCGTCCACAACCGTCTACAGACGAAAAAGAGACGTACCGTCCCCATCGTGACCAACTGGGGGTGTTTTTTGGGTGTGGACGGTCCGCCCGCAGCCTAGCAACCTCCAGTAACCTCTTGGCAGACCGTCCACAGCCGTCCACAACCATCCACAGCCATCCACAGCCGTCCACAACCGTCCACAGGTGAAAAAGTGCCAGAACACCCCAATATTGACCACCTGGGGGTGATTTTTGGGTGTGGACGGTCTGCCTGAGGCCGTAGAATGCGAAAAAACCGATTTTGGTACTCTATTGGCCTGTGGTGGCCCGTAGAAATGGAGTGTTTGCGATTTTGAGCCATTTTCCTAAGGAAACTGGCCCAGTTGGCTGGAAAATGTGAATTTTTGAATTTAAAATGCAACATCGAGCATTTAGAGAGTGTGGACGGTTGTGGACGGTCGTCCCGGACCGATTTGGGACCACTTTTGGTATAGGGTCGAAAAGACAATGCGATTTTAAAAAAAATAATTTTTTAGACAGCCAGGTCAGCAGGCTATGCCTCCTCTAATTACGTTCCGATAACGCACGTGTCCGTCTGTCTCTCGGGGTCATCAATCCCGAAAACACGATGACTGCGCCGGGTATTACTTTCTCAGACCTTCCGAAAGGTGATCACAAGCTGTTCCAAAATCACGCGTTGCTGCAACAGATCATGAGGCTGCACAAAGCGAAAATCTTCCGAGGGGTGCATGTCGCGAGTGTGTCCATAGCAAGAATAACCGCCGACCATGCTGAGCAGTGGGCAACAATGAGGCGATGCGGGGGGCGAGGGCACCGATGCTCACTGTGCGACATCCCAGAAGAACGCTGGTATCAACAGGTGCATCGATACCCGCACCTGACTCTCTCTGAGATGAAAGAGGCTGGCTACCCCTCCCTCTTGGCAGGTGTGCTTCCCAATGCCCGCTACGTCACCCCAGCACTCCATGACTGCAAGGGGCTCGCCATGCGGCTGATCAGGGTACTGGATGAGACAACAAAAAAAATATTCGACAAGACCTGTACAAACCTTGCACTGAATGTGTCGCACAATGGGACAGGTGCTCAGTTCCGGAAGGTCGTGCTTGCCATGTCACAGGACACCACCTACAAGGGCTTGTTCCGCTACCTCTTTGTCTCCCTTGCAGACCTCATGCATTTCCGGTATGCAGACATCCCCTGGCGCTTCTGGGGATGCAAGGATGAGTCAGCCCGGATTCCCTTCTTGCGTGCTCGGATCTCAGGGCATATATTTCACTGGTTGATGGAGCATGCCGAAAAGGGATCAACGCGCAATGCCTACGTACACAGTCTCCATCATTGGTGGGCTCCAGAAGATGCAGTGCCTCTGCAGAACAACGACGAATTTGAAGAAGCAGAGAACGGACATCGCAAGAAAGATGCCGTTACAATCGCCAGCTCCGCAACTTACGAGAGAGATCTTGCAATGGCAGAAGAGAAGCGGCGCGAATCGGGCATGCCTTGGAAGGTTGCGCACCTGTCGCAGGACGGGATCCTCGGGTATAGAGAAGTCATTCTGTGTCCGTGTCTGCACACCCGACACGCTCATAGATTGGCTGTGTATGTTCTTTGCACACAGTTGACACAGCTGCAGAAGGGGTTTGTGCACTGCAACACACAGGACTTCGTTGAACCCAGCAGCGCGCCCTACTTCCTGTTCCGGTTCCCCGAAGGACACCGCAAATTATCGCTCTGCTTGTGCAAAATGCCAATCCCGCTGGGGGCGACTTTCACACCATTCGTGTCATCCGAGGCGACTTTGAGCACGCTTGACCAACGCGCACAGCAGGAGGGGGATGACAGTTCTGACGAAGAAGATGAGGCCTGCAGGATGGCTTGTCTTGCCCAAGGTGTAACACAACTACGACAGGCGATGGCCGCACTTTGACACCTCAAATTCTAACCGCTCACCTCCGCAGGTGTAGCCGCTACCAGGAGGATAGGTAGGTAGTCCAGAGTCCGGGGAAACTGACAGAAGCAAAACAAGCCCCTCCCCATCCCTCTTCCACCTTCCCCCCGCATGATTTTACCCCCCACGCCAGTAGACTGTAACTACACGGTGGACTCCAGCGGGGGTAGGGTAACCCTTTTCGGGAGTCTCAACTAGGGGGAGTCCAACTCCCGCTAGCGGGAGTCTGACTCCCCCTAGCGGGAGTCTTTTCACCTATTTTCACTCATTTTTCCCATGATACCTATGCAATGTGGCACTCGTCACTGAAGTACAGCCACACCAAACGAAACGGACGTTTCCACCCATCCCAGCTCGCAGACCTGATTCACAAAAATGGGGAAGACGACAACGAAGCCGGCAGCGAAGCCGGCGGCAAAGTCGATTAAGAAGAAGAAGAGCGCAGAGAGTCCCGAGGCTGCGGAGGCGACGAACATTGTGCATGATTTTTGCACGGCCTTCCCTGTTAAAAAAGGGGGCAGTGTGCTGACACTGGGATCCATTAGAAGGCTCCTAGCAACGGTGTTGAGCAAGGAGCTCCACAAGCACAGCACCCAGGTGGCCAACGCAATCATCGCCATGTCTTCCCTGACATGGATAAGTTCGCTGTCAGGGAAGTCGCAACGATGCGGAAGGAGGGCGCTCTCCGTCATATACAAGGTGGAGGCGAAGTATGTCCGCCATTCTCCCACAGTCACCTCACTCCCCAAGCTGAAAGGGCATGGAAATGCCTTGAGAGACGTGCTTCCCGGTTGCAGAATATCTGATGGCAAACTCCCCGCTGGGAGAGCACCGGTAGGGTGGGGGTGCACGGTGGGATCTTGGCAAGGTGCAGGATACAAACGTGTCGTCGGGGGCAGCCTGAAGCCGCGAATGATCGCGACACGGGCGAACGGCTTGGCACCGTGGGTCTGGATAGATGCTGGAGTTCGGCCGGGTGAAACCGGAAGTCGCAGCAAAATTTGCCCCCCCAGATTTCTTCCTCAAACCCACCCGTGGGCTGATCCGGCCTTGCACGGTGGACTCCAGCGGGGGTAGCGTACCACTACCGGGTTTAACCCTTTTCGGGAGTCTCAACTAGGGGGAGTCCAACTCCCGCTAGCGGGAGTATAGATCAGCAGTGGGCAACAATGAGGCGATGCGGGGGGCGAGGGCACCGATGCTCACTGTGCGACATCCCAGAAGAACGCTGGTATCAACAGGTGCATCGATACCCGCACCTGACTCTCTCTGAGATAAAAGAGGCTGGTTACCCCTCCCTCTTGGCAGGTGTGCTTCCCAATGCCCGCTACGTCACCCCAGCACTCCATGACTGCAAGGGGCTCGCCATGCGGCTGATCAGGGTACTGGATGAGACAACAAAAAAATATTCGACAAGACCTGTACAAACCTTGCACTGAATGTGTCGCAGAATGGGACAGGTGCTCAGTTCCGGAAGGTCGTGCTTGCCTGTCACAGGACACACCTACAAGGGCTTGTTCCGCTACCTCTTTGTCTCCCTTGCAGACCTCATGCATTTCCGGTATGCAGACATCCCCTGGCACTTCTGGGGATGCAAGGATGAGTCAGCCCGGATTCCCTTCTTGCGTGCTCGGATCTCAGGGCATATATTTCACTGGTTGATGGAGCATGCCGAAAAGGGATCAACGCGCAATGCCTACGTACACAGTCTCCATCATTGGTGGGCTCCAGAAGATGCAGTGCCTCTGCAGAACAACGACGAATTTGAAGAAGCAGAGAACGGACATCGCAAGAAAGATGCCGTTACAATCGCCAGCTCCGCAACTTACGAGAGAGATCTTGCGATGGCAGAAGAGAAGCGGCGCGCATCGGGCATGCCTTGGAAGGTTGCGCACCTGTCGCAGGACGGGATCCTCGGGTATAGAGAAGTCATTCTGTGTCCGTGTCTGCACACCCGACACGCTCATAGATTGGCTGTGTATGTTCTTTGCACACAGTTGACACAGCTGCAGAAGGGGTTTGTGCACTGCAACACACAGGACTTCGTTGAACCCATCAGCGCGCCCTACTTCCTGTCCCGGTTCCCCGAAGGACACCGCAAATTATCGCTCTGCTTGTGCAAAATGCCAATCCCGCTGGGGGCGACTTTCACACCATTCGTGTCATCCGAGGCGACTTTGAGCACGCTTGACCAACGCGCACAGCAGGAGGGGGATGACAGTTCTGACGAAGAAGATGAGGCCTGCAGGATGGCTTGTCTTGCCCAAGGTGTAACACAACTACGACAGGCGATGGCCGCACTTTGACACCTCAAATTCTAACCGCTCACCTCCGCAGGTGCAGCCGCTACCAGGAGGATAGGTAGGTAGTCCAGAGTCCGGGGAAACTGACAGAAGCAAAACAAGCCCCTCCCCATCCCTCTTCCACCATGATTTTACCCCCCACGCCAGTAGACTGTAACTATATCATGGGAAAAATGGATGAAAATAGGTGAAAAGACTCCCGCTAGGGGGAGTCAGACTCCCCCTAGCGGGAGTATAGACTCCCGCTAGCGGGAGTCTTTGACACCCGCTCAGACTCCCGCTCCCAGACTCCCGCTAGGGCCGCTGGAGTCCACCGTGTATATCATGGGAAAAATGGATGAAAATAGGTGAAAAGACTCCCGCTAGGGGGAGTCAGACTCCCCCTAGCGGGAGTATAGACTCCCGCTAGCGGGAGTCTTTGACACCCTCTCAGACTCCCGCTCCCAGACTCCCGCTAGGGCCGCTGGAGTCCACCGTGTCCCCATACTCATTTTTTCGCCTTTTTTCATCGAAATTCAGCGTTTTTTCCCCGATTTTTTTAATTTTTTTTGACAAAATTGGATATAATCGACACCCCCCGAAGGGGGTGTTGTGTGGTGTGGTGTTAAAGTTATATACAAGGTGTCCCGGGAAGGTGCATGGGCACAACATGGGGGGAGAGAGAGAGGGGAAAGGCAACAGGATTGGGGTTGAGGGGTGTCAGGCGTGATGAGGGGGATGGGGGTGTCTGCTGCCAGTGGCCTTGGGTCATATTCCCTCAGTAAACTGTGATGAAAATAGGTGAAAAGACTCCCGCTAGGGGGAGTCAGACTCCCCCTAGCGGGAGTTCCCCATCGGTTCCTGTGTGAGGGAGGCTAAGTGTACGCAGCAACACATTCCGGGCAAGCCTTGCCCTCTTGGCACTTAGCCTTCCTACAAGTGTGGTGGAGAGGGGAGTGGGGAGTGGGCAGCACGATCTTCTGTTACCATTACTGTTCGTAGCGCAGGGGTACGCTGAGCGCGCGGCTGAAGTCACCAAAGACGCAGGTCGCCGCAGGACGCAGCGGAAGAGCCGCGCGATCAGCGCCGAACGACACCCCGGGTGGGAGGGAAGGGAAAAAGAGAAAGGCTTTGCGCAGTCCGTGGGAGAAAGTAAGTTGGAGCTTGTCGTTACCTGAGGTGTGGGGGGTTGTGTGTAAAACCCAAGAATTATACGGACTGCAAGCCAACATTCCTGTGACCGAATAGAGAAGGGGAGAGATGGCATGGAACCGAGGGGAGAGGGGGGCAGGAACCTTGGGAACTCCGACTAGTGAGCAGGCCCACTGTGGCCAGAGTTCCCCATCGGTTCCTGTGTGAGGGAGGCTAAGTGTACGCAGCAACACATTCCGGGCAAGCCTTGCCCTCTTGGCACTTAGCCTTCCTACAAGTGTGGTGGAGAGGGGAGTGGGGAGTGGGCAGCACGATCTTCTGTTACCATTACTGTTCGTAGCGCAGGGGTACGCTGAGCGCGCGGCTGAAGTCACCAAAGACGCAGGTCGCCGCAGGACGCAGCGGAAGAGCCGCGCGATCAGCGCCGAACGACACCCCTTCGCTACCCCTGCGCTACCTCCGGCTCGGCTTGTCTGCGGGGTTATCCCGTGATTTGATGTAGGCCCATTGCACCGCTGTGAAATATGATGACGTCAGCCCCAGGATCCGCATCACCTCTCTGTTCAGTGCCCGAGCCGGAGAATACCCGCGCTGCAGCGCCCCGATCACCGCGGTGTTGTCAAGGTACCACTTCACGTTGGCACCCCAGGCGTTCTCCCCGACACACTCCTCCATGCCGTAGACCACAGCACGTGCCTCAAGCACCGCGATCCGCGTCGACCGCTGCTCCTCCGGCAGTTCGTCAGCCTCTTCCCAGGTCCAGCGTCGCCCAAACGATCGAAGAGCGCCGCCTGCTGACACCACAACACCGCACCCCGTCACCGAAGCATCCGACCAGATCTCTACCCCCCGGCCTCGGCTCATCTCGGTGAACTCCTTGTACATCCTCGGTTGGAGCGCAGCGTCGATCCAACGCACCGCCGCCTCAGTCGTTTGCGCGGAGAGCTGTACTTCTTCGTCCGGGTGTGCACCACGGTTCAATGCGTTGCTGTTGCGGCGCAGGGCGATGATGGCGTCGATAAACCTGCCCAGAGGCTGCACCACCAGGGGCGAGGCCCACACCAGACGACCACCCAAGGATTCCAAGTCGCACCGCCTAACCCTCGGCTTCGTCTCGCCCTGAGCCATCAGGTCCGCCCGCGCCGCCCTCAGCTTCCTCGCCACCTTGGGCCCAACGCCCACCTCTCGACGGCAGTGGAAGCCGAACCCGAGGAAGACGTACTCCGTGTCACCGTCGCTCGCCTCAGATATCGTCGCGCCGGCGCGTCTCGCTGCCACGTCAAACGCCGCCGTTGCCTCCCGAACACGCTCCCAGGTGCCCGCGTACCGCACGTTGTCGACATACACGTCAACGCACAGTTCCGGAGTGGATGTGGATGGGAATCATACCTTGGCCGGGCTATCGCAGACAGGGGGCACACACACGTCGACTCGGCTATAGTTCTCCTGGTGGTGTGTGTGCGCAACGACAAGAAAGGCAAAGGCAATGGGTAGTGGGGGTGTTGATGGGAAGGGGGAAGGGGGACTTCCGGTTCAGCTTTTCCTCACTTGCAACGCGAAGGGGTTAAGAGATCCCGCGACAACCGCCAATTCAGGCTGTTGAGGCGAGGTCCGGGGGATGGAGGGTGGGACAATAAAAGAAAGCGGACAAGACGAAGAGTGTTGGCCGCGGGGAGATTACCCTGATGAAGGGGGTGTTGTGTGGTGTGGTGTTAAATATATGTACAAAGTGTCCCGGGAAGGTGCATGGGCACAACATGGGGGGAGAGAGAGAGGGGAAAGGCAACAGGATTGGGGTTGTGGGGTGTCAGGGGTGATGAGGGGGATGGGGGTGTCTGCTGCCAATGGCCTTGGGTCATATTCCCTCAGTAAACTGTGAGAATCATACCTTGGCCGGGCTATCGCAGACAGGGGGCACACACACGTCGACTCGGCTATAGTTCTCCTGGTGGTGTGTGTGCGCAACGACAAGAAAGGCAAAGGCAATGGGTAGTGGGGGTGTTGATGGGAAGGGGGAAGGGGGACTTCCGGTTCAGCTTTTCCTCACTTGCAACGCGAAGGGGTTAAGAGATCCCGCGACAACCGCCAATTCAGGCTGTTGAGGCGAGGTCTCCGCCTGCCCCACCGCGAGTGAAGAAGCGCCGCACCGCAAGTGAAACCTGGTCCCGGGTTTCGGGAGAAGAAATGCAAGAGGGGGGGATACGGGAAGGGAGATCTGCCGGATTGGCAGAGGTGTGGACGTATCCAACGGAAAAAGACAAAACCTGGAGGGCTGTGAGGTATTCTACCGCCTCCAGGACGGACTTGTTAATAAGATTGCAGGCGGCACACAGCCGCTTGCGCACAACAGCTGCCACGGTCGTATTGTCGACCCAGATCTCTACAGCCCCCCCGCACACAGACCGGGGAAGGGCTCGCACTGTTTTGTTGAGGGCCATCGCCTCGAGAATGTTAATGTGCAGCTGGGACTCGGCTGCGGTCCACGAGTCACCAATGACCTGCATTTCTTGTGTAAAGGAATCTATTAAGACGCCACCCCAACCCTTGAGGGAGGCGTCAACAAAGCAAGTAAAAGACGGGGGTGTGGACTGAATAACTCTCCTGTGGGGGGGAACACGCGCAACCCCCACACACACACACCACTGCCGCAACTCCCGGCAGACCGATGGGGGGATCCGCACAGGGTCAGGCGGCCGAAGGACCGCCCGGTTCAAAAAATTACCGTAAACGGAAAAAGGGTGGACCGTAAAAATGTTCCAAGTTCCCAAAAAAAGGCCAAACGTTCCATCTTTTTTACGGTCCACCATTTATTGGGACTGAATATGGAAAAGACAATGCGTTTTTCGCCCGCGGGCTGGTGGGTTGCGGGGCGCGGACTGCGGCCTCCACGCCGCAGACACCCACACGTAGGCCTCCCGACCTCCCAGCTTTGGACCCTCCCTCCACCACCGCAACCAACACCAGCAAGAGAAGTAAGTCCTCCCTGCGTGTGGAAAAGGCACGATCACCACCACTCACCTCGAGACTCACCCACCACCACACCTCGAGAAGTGTAGTACCATGCAAGGAGCATTCCGGTAGAAGTAAAAGTAGAACCTGCTGCACGAGCCCACAAAAGCAGCCACAGTACGGCAGGGCGCGCAGACAGAAGCTGAGACCACCGGGCTCCCTCCAGATGTGAATTCGTGAATCAGTGCCCGGAAAATTCAGGGAAATCGTACTCCTTTAGTGTAGTACACCCTGCAGTAACTGTGGGAGAACAGTTCCCGGACGATGGTGAGCGCACACTCTGTGCTGAGGCCCTGTGGTGTTAATCCTGCAGCTTCAGTCGTACGATTTCCTTGGTTCCTTCGCGACTTCGTCGCGAAGGAACTCGTAAAAAAAACCGCCAAGTCCACGATCCCAACCGTAAAATAGGTAGACCGTAAAAATGTTCCAAGTTCCGGAAAAATCCCATTTGTTCCATCTTTTTTACGGTCCACCTATAGTACGGTTCACCTTTATTACGGTCCACAATATTTCCGTTTACGGTAGTCACCCGGCGGAGGAACTTGATCCCAAACCAGAACCTCCCCGGGGACACTCCCGAAATGGCGCTGGCGTGGAGCAACCTTCCACCCAGCGACTCCAGCTCACCAGCCGTCACCCTCTGCCAGTCCACGCTGTCCAGCTTCGCCATCAGCCTGTCCGACGGAGACACGGTCTGGGCAGCGTGGTCGAATGCCACCCCGAGAAACTCGTAGACCGTCGCCGTGTCCACCGAGTCAGACGGCTTCCATGTCGCAGCGCACGCCGCAGCCACCTTGTCCATCTGCCGCGTCGCCATTTCGACACTGGTGCGGGGGCCGGTCAGACGCACGTTGTCGATCCAGACGTCGACCCCCACCTCAGGCGCAGTGCAGAACTCCTGGCGGACGTAGTCCCGGTGCCCACCCACAACCTCGCAATGCCTCGAAGGCCTCCCCCAGAATGCGCCCCCCGGGGAGATGCAGCGAACCCGACACCCAGCGAGACTCGAGCTGCAGTACCAGGTACTGCGCGTCGGTCTCGATGGCCGCATCCCACTCCGCGACGTCCGCCACATCCGCCGGGTGCACCGCCGCGCTCGTCATCGGCGCCGCCATC
Source organism: Rhynchopus euleeides (assembly GCA_963210315.1). Classification (NCBI taxonomy): domain Eukaryota; phylum Euglenozoa; class Diplonemea; order Diplonemida; family Diplonemidae; genus Rhynchopus; species Rhynchopus euleeides. Next base: position 927,294 of record OY723269.1, read on the forward strand.
TGCGGGTACATCGGGGGCGGTGTCACCGGGGGAGCACCCATCTGCTGAGGAGGGGGAGGGGGCTGCGACGCCACCATCGATGCAGCCTGCTGCTGCATGGTCGCGACACGCCGGTCGAATTCCTCCTGGAACTGACGTGTTTGTTCTGCCGAAGCCTCGTCGAAGCGCCGCTGCTGCGCTGCTGCCTGTGCCTGCACTTCGTTCAAAGCCTCGCGCACCGCTGCCACCTCCCGTTCTGACTGCACCCGCATGTCCTCGATGGTCGTCGCCGCCATCTCGGTCTGGTGCACCGAGGTCTCGACGAGTCGGATGTAGACCCAATCCGGAGCGGGGAAGGGGTAGGTCACATCCGGACCGTCGTGCACTTCGACTCCGGCCACATAGTTGTAGGCCTCCGACAATGTCACTTCATATGTCGGAGAGCCGTCCTGGTCAGGTGCACCCGCAGAGAGACGCGCTGCGTAACGCGCGAAATCCGTCGATCCGTCAGACGGTCTGCACGTGTATACAACACACGCATTCACCAGGGCAGCGGCCTGGTCCCCCAGCATCCGCACCGACATCTCCACAGGGGCCACAAACCCCTGCCCAGCGGTGGCTCTGGGGGAGACCGCCCGCGCCCGCTGAGTCCCCACCCACGACATGGTGAAGGGCTGCAGGGGGACGACGTCAGGGGAGGTTGTCATTGTGTAGCGGGCGACGGGCGGTTGGAAAGGGCAGTGGGGAAGAAGGCGTGGGAACAGAAGGTGAAAGTGTAACAATAAAAGAAAGCGGACAAGACGAAGAGTGTTGGCCGCGGGGAGATTACCCTGATGAAGGGGGTGTTGTGTGGTGTGGTGTTAAATATATGTACAAAGTGTCCCGGGAAGGTGCATGGGCACAACATGGGGGGAGAGAGAGAGGGGAAAGGCAACAGGATTGGGGTTGTGGGGTGTCAGGGGTGATGAGGGGGATGGGGGTGTCTGCTGCCAATGGCCTTGGGTCATATTCCCTCAGTAAACTGTGAGGAGGGAGAGAATACCGCCGTGGGGGGGGTTGAGAGATAGCAGTGGGAAAGTGCATACATGATCAGGTGCATCAACTCTGGGGACCACGACGCCCCCATTGGCAAACGGGTCAGGCAGTATGCCTCCCCCTTGTCATCACGGTATGTGAAGTATTTCTGAGACTCTTCGGGAATGGGGATCTGAAAAAAGGAAGCCGCTAGGTCTCTTTGGGAGGCGCACTCGCATTCCACCCTGGACAACACTGTTGGGGAGGTGGGGAAAACAACTTGGCAGCGGTATCCATAAGCTGCCGCGAGGGAGTTGTGGTCTTTGGTCCACATGATGGGCCTCAGTCGGCCCCCGTGTGGGCCATACCCCTGCTTTTCTTCGAAGACAACGAAAGGGGAAATAGCCAGAACAGGGTTTCTCTTGCCAAAATCAAAGTCCGGGGCTCTCCGCACCAGCCCTGCCTCTTCCAGCTGCACCGAAAAACGAGAAGAAAAGGCCTGGCTCTTGGGTTTCACAGTTGCCGGGGTCCAGCTCTGCTCTGAGACCTCCCGCGCCATGGCCTGGGGGTTGGCTGTCATGTCCAGCAGTGTGCTGATCCTTTCACGCACTGGCCCCTTGGCCATCCGAAGTACCTCAGGAATAGAAATAATAGGGACTTTTTTGCAATGCAACGGGGCTTTTAGTTGCTCTTGGGTTGGAAGGGAACCCCTGGACACCCGTTTTCCCATGCCGGAGTGGCTACTATGCTCGGGGGGGGCACCAAGTTCCGTTAAAGACGGGCACAACACTCTGGGGAGAGGGCCAGGGCCACCTCCTCGTTCACGTTCGCGAGGTATCTCATGGTGGTGGGGGGAAGAATGGGGTTCGCGGTTTTGTGCCTGGCAATCCTGGGGATGTCCTGGGGGGGGAGGATACCGTTGGCTGCCAGTGTGGCTAGAAATTGCAGGGCCCCCCGTCGGGGTGAATGAAGCGTCCACTCTTGGCAGTTGGGGCATTGGCGGAGAAGGCGCAGAAATTGGGAGTGGGGGACACCGAACAGAAGGGATTCCAAGGGGCATGTCTGTCTTTTCTCCACCACGAACGCAATCAGACGCTCCAAACCCGCCCCCGCTGCAACTGCGAACCTGCGATCCACAAATGGGGTCGTCTTGATTGCCTTTGACCTGTAAAAATCCACCACGAGTCGTGTTCCACATGCTGTGGGTTTCACATCCTTTACCGTGAGATCTGCCGCATCGCGGTAGCGGCAGGCTGTCTTCCACAGAAACAACAACAGGTTCGCCTCCACCTCGTGCCCCCTTGTGAACAGAACAAACACCGCCTGGGTCACTTCGGCCTTTTTTGCGGGGACAGCTTGCTTCGGGGGGGAAAAGGGGGTCGCACGAGCCAGTGCGTTGGCATAGCCCTGAAGGGGGAAAAGACTGGGGAGGGCCACCGTTGCCCCCCTTTCCCCCCTTCGTCGTGCGTGCACGCCCCGCCAGCTTGGCGATGGCCCGGTCAGCAGCGGATGCTTCCGTGTCGGCCGTCCGCATCTCCGCCTCCACCTGCGCCCGGGGGATCCTGTGTTGTTTCCACGCCTCATTCACCACCAGCTCGTGCAGCAGCTGGTTCCCCATCTGGGTCACGGTGGTGGACCAGAACCCCCGCTCAGCAGCCTCCTGCGCGAGGGCGACCCACGTGCTCAGGTGGGTCACCTTGTTCGATGTCCCGAACTGCAGCCTCAGGTCTCGGATCATCTCCCGCGCCGCTGCCACCCCTCCTGCCTTCAAAAACCCCTGCCACTGGGAGACGCAAGCCGGCCTCATGTTGGGCAGGCTGAGGGCCGACTGCAGGTTCCCGATTGTCGGGAGCTTGGGGGGGTCCTGGGCAGGGGGGCTGCTCCCCTCCGGTTGCGCCTGTGCCGCCCCGGCCTCACCTCCCGCTTTCCCCCCAGTCCCCGCCTGCTTGGCGCCTTCGCGGACCGCCTTGGCGAGGTCTAGTACCGACTCTCTCATGAGGTCGAGTTGTGCCTTGGTCTGCTTCCTCGCGTATTCATGCACCGATCTGAGGTTGGCGTAGTCAAACCCCACCACGGGGATGGTGCATTCTTGCAACCCCGTGGGCTCGACTTCATCGAGTTCCTCTAACGGCAGGGTGTAGAGGATGGTGTACGTGTTGTCCTCATTTTTTCGCAGCACCCCCGCGTGGCGAGAGTACTCTCCCCCAATTTCGTCGCCATCCTGTGGGGATGCTCTGACCTCGTACACAATCTCGGTCACTCCGCGCTGGTGGAGCCTGTCGAGCATCTGTGTAACCGCTTCCATTTTAAGAGCTTCTCCCACGGACTGCTTCTCTGAAGTGTAAAAAGAGAAAGGCTTTGCGCAGTCCGTGGGAGAAAGTAAGTTGGAGCTTGTCGTTACCTGAGGTGTGGGGGGTTGTGTGTAAAACCCAAGAATTATACGGACTGCAAGCCAACATTCCTGTGACCGAATAGAGAAGGGGAGAGATGGCATGGAACCGAGGGGAGAGGGGGGCAGGAACCTTGGGAACTCCGACTAGTGAGCAGGCCCACTGTGGCCAGAGGATAGTCGACACAGGCCATACTGGATTTCTGTCTTGATCCTATTTAGGGAAACACAGGCCATACCAGATTTCTGTCTTGAGGATAGTCGACACAGGGGGTCTTCGCTGGCCGTTATTCTAACGGTCACTCCGTAGCGAAGACCCCCACAGGCCATACTGGATTTCTGTCTTGATCCTATTTAGGGAAATACAGGCTATACCCAGTGATCTGAGTAGGTACCGTACCAGGTACTACCCCCCGGTACCCCCCGGGACTTCGAAAATCCAGACTTGGGTCCCAGCCCAAAAATTATCAGAAATTAGGAATTTCCGGATCAATTCCGGCCAGTAGTGTGGTCATTTTGCTCTGGGAGATGAGTTTGGTTGGTCGCAAATTTTTTTTGACCTCAGGTTCGAAGTACCCCCCCTCCATTTTTCATTTTGGGCTGGTCCACATTTCCTAAGGAAAATCGGAAAAAATTTGATTGGCCAAAAACTCATCTCCCAGAGCAAAGTGACCCCACCACAGCTCTGAAAAACGCCGGAAATGCAAATTTCGCGAAACTGAAAACGACCATTTTGGGGGTACCAGGGGGTACTACCCCCCGGTACCTGGTACGGTACCTACTCAGATCACTGGTATACTATACCAGATTTCTGTCTTGAGACTCACTTTGCAAAGATCCGATACAGGTCTTTTTAAGTTTCTGTTTGAACTTGTAATTCAATTGAAGAGAGTCAGCCCAGACTCTACCCTTTTTGAAATGACTTTGAGGGGGTCTTCGCTGGCCGTTATCCTCCGTCATTCTCCGTCAGCTTTCAGCTAATTCAACAGGGAATTCACCAAAACGCACTGACGGTCACCCTGTACAGTGATCTGAGTAGGTACCGTACCAGGTACCGGGGGGTAGTACCCCCTGGTACCCCCAAAATGGTCGTTTTCAGTTTCGCGAAATTTGCATTTCCGGAATTTTTCCGGACCGTGGTGGGGTCACTTTGCTCTGGGAGATGAGTTTTTGGCCAATCAAATTTTTTTCGATTTTCCTTAGGAAATGTGGACCAGCCCAAAATGAAAAATGGAGGGGGGGTACTTCGAACCCGAGGTCAAAAAAAATTTGCGACCAACCAAACTCATCTCCCAGAGCAAAATGACCACACTACTGTCCGGAATTGATCCGGAAATTCCTAATTTCTGAAAATTTTTGGGCTGGGACCCAAGTCTGGATTTTCGAAGTCCCGGGGGGTACCGGGGGGTAGTACCTGGTACGGTACCTACTCAGATCACTGCCCTGTAGCGAAGACCCCCTGACATTTTCATTTTCGGCAAGTATTTGTCTTGGTCATCTTGAATCAAACCTTGGGTTTTCATGCACTGATATTCAATTTCTCATCGATATCTGGCTATTAGTATTACGAGTTATACACAGGAATGGCGTACGGCACTCTGTCGGAAAGCATTTCTGTCTTATTTCATTCACCGTGTAGGAGAATGTGACATTAGTAACGTCATAAATCACTCGCTTTATCTCATCATACTTTCCTCCCGAACAGGATCTTTCCGTGGATGCAGAAACGATGAAGCGCGGCAAGGAGAAGGATGAGAAGAGGATCGCCTGGACTGTGAAGCGCGTGTCGCAGTTCACGGAGGGGTTGGCAGAGAATGCTCACTTCATCCACGAGTGGAAGGAGCCACCATGTACAATAGTAGGTTTCACACTGCTGCTCGAGACGAGTCGATAAAATTGAAGTGCATACAGAACAGACAGAGTAAAAAAACCTATGGAGAACTCTTCGCTGTGGAGGGGGGGGGGGTGACATTGGATTTGCCTTTCTCTTTCTTGGGGCCTTCGCAAGCCAGGAAAATCCGCCAATCTCCACCATTTCCCCAAATGCAAATATGGAGGAAATACTTAAACACACTAATGGTGGATTTTCTTGGTCAGCAAAGGCCCTGAATTGCTTTCTTGTTTGGCCAGTTTTTGGCGTTGCTGTTCAAGTTGGTGACTCTTGATGAGCCTCATCATGATTCACCCCCATTCCTTTGCTTTTTTTTTCAATCTTCAATTGCTTTTGAACAACAGGTTGCTTCACCTCGCCACCGGGAAATGAAAAACGGGCAAGACGGAACAGAATGGTGGCTGATTCCAAAGAGGTAGCGGAGTGCTGCAGCATGGTAATAGGTTGGACGGTGAACCCAGCCCCCACCCCCCACCCTCCCTTGCCAGTCTTCGAAGCAGCATCCCCTCCCCCACAACACCCCACCCATCATCGTCACAATCCTCACGACACAATTTACTCAAATACTATTGCCAGATAATTCGGATTAGCGCCTCCCCGGGCAAAATCTTTCAAAAAATTCCAAAAATCGTATTCTATTTTCATTTTTTCACCGTACCAAAAAAAAAAAAGTGTCACCAAATGGGCAATCTATTTTTTGACTTTTTCGCCTCCGGAGGCCCTCCGGAGGCCTCCGGAGGCCTCCGGAGGCGCCTCCGGAGGCCCGAGAGCCTTGCCCCAGGGAAGTGCTGAAAATGGTGTCCGGGACCCAGGCGGCAGTGTCCGACCCCAGGGAAGTGCTGAAAATGGTGTCCGGGACCCAGGCGGCAGTGTCTGACCCCAGGGAAGTGCTGAAAATGGTGTCCGGGACCCAGGCGGCAGTGTCCGACCCCAGGGAAGTGCTGAAAATGGTGTCCGGGACCCAGGCGGCAGTGTCTGACCCCAGGCAAGTGCTGAAAATGGTGTCCGGGACCCAGGCGGCAGTGTCTGACCCCAGGGAAGTGCTGAAAATGGTGTCCGGGACCCAGGCGGCAGTGTCCGACCCCAGGGAAGTGCTGAAAAATGGTGTCCGGGACCCAGGCGGCAGTGTCTGACCCCAGGCAAGTGCTGAAAATGGTGTCCGGGACCCAGGCGGCAGTGTCTGACCCCAGGGAAGTGCTGAAATGGGTGTCCGGGACCCGCGCGGCAGTGTTCGACCCCAGGGAAGTGCTGAAAATGGTGTCCGGGACCCAGGCGGCAGTGTCTGACCCCAGGGAAGTGCTGAAATGGGTGTCCGGGACCCGCGCGGCAGTGTCCGACCCCAGGGAAGTGCTGAAGATGGTGTCCGGGACCCGGGCGGCAGTGTCTGACACCAGGGAAGTGCTGAAAGTGGTGTCCGGGACCCAGGCGGCAGTGTCTGACCCCAGGGAAGTGCTGAAATGGGTGTCCGGGACCCGCGCGGCAGTGTCTGACCCCAGGGAAGTGCTGAAAGTGGTGTCCGGGACCCAGGCGGCAGTGTCCGACCCCAGGGAAGTGCTGAAATGGGTGTCCGGGACCCGCGCGGCAGTGTTCGACCCCAGGGAAGTGCTGAAAATGGTGTCCGGGACCCGGGCGGCAGTGTCTGACCCCAGGGAAGTGCTGAAATGGGTGTCCGGGACCCGCGCGGCAGTGTCTGACCCCAGGGAAGTGCTGAAAATGGTGTCCGGGAACCGGGCGGCAGTGTCTGACCCCAGGGAAGTGCTGAAATGGGTGTCCGGGACCCGCGCGGCAGTGTTCGACCCCAGGGAAGTGCTGAAAATGGTGTCCGGGACCCAGGCGGCAGTGTCCGACCCCAGGGAAGTGCTGAAAATGGTGTCCGGGACCCAGGCGGCAGTGTCTGACCCCAGGGAAGTGCTGAAATGGGTGTCCGGGACCCGCGCGGCAGTGTCCGACCCCAGGGAAGTGCTGAAAATGGTGTCCGGGACCCAGGCGGCAGTGTCTGACCCCAGGGAAGTGCTGAAAATGGTGTCCGGGACCCAGGCGGCAGTGTCCGACCCCAGGGAAGTGCTGAAAATGGTGTCCGGGACCCAGGCGGCAGTGTCCGACCCCAGGGAAGTGCTGAAAATGGTGTCCGGGACCCAGGCGGCAGTGTCTGACCCCAGGCAAGTGCTGAAAATGGTGTCCGGGACCCAGGCGGCAGTGTCTGACCCCAGGCAAGTGCTGAAAATGGTGTCCGGGACCCAGGCGGCAGTGTCTGACCCCAGGGAAGTGCTGAAATGGGTGTCCGGGACCCGCGCGGCAGTGTTCGACCCCAGGGAAGTGCTGAAAATGGTGTCCGGGACCCAGGCGGCAGTGTCTGACCCCAGGGAAGTGCTGAAATGGGTGTCCGGGACCCGCGCGGCAGTGTTCGACCCCAGGGAAGTGCTGAAAATGGTGTCCGGGACCCGGGCGGCAGTGTCTGACCCCAGGGAAGTGCTGAAAGTGGTGTCCGGGACCCAGGCGGCAGTGTCTGACCCCAGGGAAGTGCTGAAATGGGTGTCCGGGACCCGCGCGGCAGTGTCTGACCCCAGGGAAGTGCTGAAAATGGTGTCCGGGAACCGGGCGGCAGTGTCTGACCCCAGGGAAGTGCTGAAATGGGTGTCCGGGACCCGCGCGGCAGTGTTCGACCCCAGGGAAGTGCTGAAAATGGTGTCCGGGACCTGGGCGGCAGTGTCTGACCCCAGGGAAGTGCTGAAAGTGGTGTCCGGGACCCAGGCGGCAGTGTCTGACCCCAGGGAAGTGCTGAAATGGGTGTCCGGGACCCGCGCGGCAGTGTCTGACCCCAGGGAAGTGCTGAAAATGGTGTCCGGGACCTGCGCGGCAGTGTCCGACCCCAGGGAAGTGCTGAAGATGGTGTCCGGGACCTGCGCGGCAGTGTCCGACCACAGGGAAGTGCTGAAGATGGTGTCCGGGACCCGCGCGGCAGTGTCCGACCCCAGGGAAGTGCTGAAAGTGGTGTCCGGGACCCGCGCGGCAGTGTCTGACCCCAGGGAAGTGCTGAAATGGGTGTCCGGGACCTGCGCGGCAGTGTCCGACCCCAGGGAACTGCTGAAAGTGGTGTCCGGGACCCGGGCGGCAGTGTCCGACCCCAGGGAAGTGCTGAAATGGGTGTCCGGGACCCAGGCGGCAGTGTCTGACCCCCAGGGAAGTGCTGAAAGTGGTGTCCGGGACCCGCGCGGCAGTGTCCGACCCCAGGGAAGTGCTGAAATGGGTGTCCGGGACCTGCGCGGCAGTGTCCGACCCCACGAGAGTGCAGAAATGGGTGTCCGGGACTCACGCGGCTATGTCTGACCCCACGAGAGTGCTGAAATGAGTGTCCGGGACTCACGCGGCTATGTCTGACCCCACGAGAGTGCTGAAATGGGTGTCCGGGACTCACGCGGCTATGTTTGACCCCACGAGAGTGCTGAAATGGGTATCCGGGAGTCACGCGGGGATGTCTGACCCCATGAGAGTGCTGCAATGGGTGTCCGAGAGTCACGCGGCTATGTCTGACCCCATGAGAGTGCTGAAATGAGTGTCCGGGACTCACGCGGCTATGTCTGACCCCACGAGAGTGCTGAAATGGGTGTCCGGGACTCACGCGGCTATGTTTGACCCCACGAGAGTGCTGAAATGGGTATCCGGGAGTCACGCGGGGATGTCTGACCCCATGAGAGTGCTGCAATGGGTGTCCGAGAGTCACGCGGCTATGTCTGACCCCATGAGAGTGCTGAAATGAGTGTCCGGGACTCACGCGGCTATGTCTGACCCCACGAGAGTGCTGAAATGGGTGTCCGGGAGTCACGCGGGGATGTCTGACCCCATGAGTGCTGCAATGGGTGTCCGAGAGTCACGCGGCTATGTCTGACCCCATGAGAGTGCTGCAGTGGGTGTCCGGGAGTCACGCGGCTATGTCTGACCCCACGAGAGTGCTGAAATGAGTGTCCGGGACTCACGCGGCTATGTCTGACCCCACGAGAGTGCTGAAATGGGTGTACGGGAATCACGCGGCTATGTCTGACCCCACGAGAGTGCTGAAATGGGTGTCCGGGAGTCACGCGGGGATGTCTGACCCCATGAGAGTGCTGCAATGGGTGTCCGGGAGTCACGCGGCTATGTCTGACCCCACGAGAGTGCAGAAATTTGTGTCCGGGAGTCACGCGGCTATGTCCGACCCCACGAGAGTGCAGAAATGAGTGTCCGGGACTCACGCGGCTATGTCTGACCCCACGAGAGTGCAGAAATGGTTGTCCGGGAGTCACGCGGCTATGTCCGACCCCACGAGAGTGCAGAAATGGGTGTCCGGGACTCACGCGGCTATGTCTGACCCCACGAGAGTGCTGAAATGAGTGTCCGGGAGTCACGCGGCTATGTCTGACCCCACGAGAGTGCTGAAATGGGTGTCCGGGACTCACGCGGCTATGTTTGACCCCAAGAGAGTGCTGAAATGGGTATCCGGGAGTCACGCGGGGATGTCTGACCCCATGAGAGTGCTGCAATGGGTGTCCGGGAGTCACGCGGCTATGTCTGACTCCACAAGAGTGCAGAAATGGGTACCCGGGAGTCATGCGGCTATGTCTGACCCCACGAGAGTGCTGAAATGAGTGTCCGGGAGTCACGCGGCTATGTCTGACCCCACGAGAGTGCTGAAATGAGTGTCCGGGAGTCACGCGGCTGTGTCTCACCCTATGAGAGTGTCACAATGGGTATGTATGAGTCACGCGGTTGTGTCGCACCCTATGAGAGTGTCACAATGGGTATGTATGAGTCACGCGGTTGTGTCTCACCCTCTGAGAGTGTCACAATGGGTATGTATGAGTCACGCGGCTGTGTCTCACCCTATGAGAGTGTCACAATGGGTATGTATGAGTCACGCGGATGTGTCCCACCCTATGAGAGTGTCTCAATGGGTATGTAGGAGGTCTCTTGGTTACCTGAAGTGGTGTGTGTGGGCGCACAAGAAGCGAACTGGCGAAGCACTGCATGTGGCATCAACCCCACTTCGTCTGATAGCAACACAACTCCTTGTTATGCCGCCCGCACCCCCCTGCGCCCCTGTCTGGTCGGGGACTTGCAAGATGGTGCTGGGAGACTTGCTTTTCCATTCACTCTCGTCTATCAGAACCCCCTGCCCGCCGACCGTCCTGTGCGCGGGTCGTGGGTGGGACCATGTTGCGGTTGCGGGTGCGAGCCGAAGTCGCGGCGGTGTAGCGCGTCGGGTGTGGGGTTGTGGCGTGTGGTCGGAGCGTTGGTATGCAGGTTTTTTGCGCTGGGTGTCAGTGGGTGATTGGCTGTGCGACGTGCAGACTTGCTGGATTGGGTGCGGATTCAGGGGAGGCGCGGCGACACCTGGGGTGAGCGGCTGCGGTATGTTTGGGGTGGCATCGCTCTTCGACGCAGTGGTGTGCACCGACGCGCATCGGCGCTGTGTCTCGGCGCTGCCAGAGGCATTTTTGTGTTGGAGGTGCGCGCGATGGCTTCGGCCGCGGTATCACCCGTGGCATGCAGACTCACCGCGAGGCCCTCCTTCGCTCCCTTCTGCTTGTCCGTGCGCCCTTGTGACACAGGCTTGTCTCTCCATGCCTGTCCGTTTGGGGTCCAGGTTGCAGACTTCCTTCCGGGATGAAGACAGTCTGCCAATTCCTGTCATTATTCCTGAGTGCCTGTCTTGTGGCAGCCGAGGGTTCTTTGCTCCTGTGTGTGTACATGTGCTTCGTATTCAGCATCCCTTGTTGTGTGAGTTCCAAGCTTGTCCTTCATTCCCTAATTGATTCTGGCAGGATGCGAATGACAGAGCAAGATCGGTGAGTCATCTGCCTGTGGACCCTGCCCCCCAACCTGCCTCAATCCCCCACCCGAAGCCGTGATCATCTGAACTCCGCATTGCCAGCCACCCCACCCCAGTGGCCACACACACAGACAGATGTGACCCCCAGCGTACAGAGAGCAGGTTCCATGGAGGTCCTTCTGACAGGGAAGCCGTGACAAGGCCCCATTCGGGCGTGAATTCCATGTGGTGGGCCCTCCTCGCATCCGCTCGTCATGTGGGTGTGATTCCGGAGTCGTGTGTTCGGTTGCATTCCTGTCGGCCACCTCGGCGGCCCGCATTTTCGGGTGAAAACCCCGATTTTGGCAGAGTCGGAGGTGTTCCGGGGGTGGTGGGGCCCCAAAACGGGAGAAAAATGCACCAATATTTTTGCCCAGAAAAAAGTTTGTGAGAAACGGCTGGAAAAATCACAGCTTGCCACCCTCTACGTCCAGGTGGGCAGGGAACCTGGGCAGGGGGCCTCATTTTTTTTGGTAATTTTGGGCCAATTTTGACCATTTTCCCCTTGTGTCCAACATGATTCAAGCTTCGACTTCTTTCTCGACTCGGGGTATGGTTGAACCCTTCTGACCCATACTTTCCACAACGGCCGGAGAGAGTCCGGAATATGCGAATTGTTCCCCCTGCTTGGCCACTCAACATGTTCCCCCCGGTTAAAATGGGTGAAAATGACCTGGTCATGACCAGGTATGACATGGTCATGACCAGGTCATACCTGGTCATGACCAGGTCAGATTTGGTCATGACCTGGTCAGATTTGGACCTGGTCAAAACCTGGTCAGTCAGCTGACCAGGCCACCGTGTAACCCCCCCTACCCCCCCCCCCCACCCCTCTCCACCCTTTTTTGAGAACGCCGTCTGTCTTTGAACCTACCTATCACCCCCCCACCCCTCCTTTTCCCTGAGCACCCCACCACCCCTGCAGGGTGCACACTCGCGGAACCCGAGGCGGTGCCACCCGTGCGCACCATGTTCCACCTGATATATGGCTTGTGGAAGATGCTCTTCAAGAAGGACGAATACCGGGTGCTCCTTATTGGGCTGCACAATGCGGGGAAGACGACTGTGTTGGAGTCTGTGAAGCAGCTGCACGGGGCGGAGTCTCTGCCTCCTCACAAGATCTGCCCGACTGTGGGGCTCAATATCGGACGTGTCGACCTGCAGAACTGCAAGCTGTTGCTGTGGGACCTAGGTGGACAGCGCTCGCTGCGACCTATATGGGACAGGTTTGTCAGCCAAGCCCACGGGGTGATCTTTGTGATCGACGCGACAATCCCCCCTGCGCACGAACACTGGCATGAGCTGAAGCAGGCGATGCTGCACACCCTCTCCTCGCCATCACTCCACAACGTCCCGCTCCTGGTCCTGGCAAACAAGTCGGACCTCCCCAACTGCCTCTCGCCTGCCGATATCATGAACCTGCTCACACAGCACTCCTCGCTTTCGGAGTACTTCAGCACTCACGCCGCCCACAAGATCATCCCTTGCTCAGGAATCACTGGGGACTCTCTTCAGGATGGCCTCAACTGGCTCGTCCAATACCTCCTGATGACAGAGGGGCAGAAGATGTACAGCTAGTGTTTCGTTACAGGGTGGGGGGGGGGGGGGAGAGGGTTGATGATTGGGTGGTTGGGTGTGTGGGTGGCTGGGTCCGCATCGCCGTTTCCGACCCCGTCAACCCCCCAACAGCTCGAACCTCTGCAAGGGGTCGGCAGATATGTTTATGGCGATCAAACAAAGGGTAACGGGTTCTGGCATCATCCGGTATAACGTTTGTATGCGCCAGTGCCGGCGTGCCCTTCGTGCCATTCCCTTGCCTTGTCTGATACTCTTTTTTTTGACAGGGGTTCTTTTTGGATACAGGCCCATATTTTTGGGCGAGCCGTTGCTCTCTCAGTTATGTTGTCTCCGTCATACGTTCTATGTTAATCCTTCCCGCCCCCCCCCCTGCTGGACAACTTCCTTCCAGTCTTGCCTGTTCCATCGCCCAAAGTTCTAGCCTCTGAAGATAGCAGTTTGCGGCATCAATATACCACTGCCCACCCTCTGCGTAACACGGTCGGATCGTTCGTTGTCTGGAGAGTTTCGACTTCCTCTCGATGCCTACTGTGTGGGTGCCTGCCCTGATACTATTTCAATCTGCTCGGGATTTTTCAGAGGCAGCAAAGGAATTCTGGCAGAAATACGCCCAGAGCAGGCACCCCTCCCCCTCCCCATGCGGAAAGTAACTTTCCGAGGATGTCGCCCACAAGACAAGCGGAAATCAACTCTATCCCATCCCATATCCCCGTGTGCACGGGTCCCCGCCCACCCAAACCTGCGGTTGCCACACACCCATTTTTTCCCCGGCACATCCAGCCCCATCACTACCCCCATATCCCCCATCCCACACTCCGTGTTTCCTGATTCCTCTGCTTCACCACACCACCACACCACCCTCCCCATCCCGCACACTTCACAGGAGGCCCCCTTCCCCTTTCTGAGGCTACGAGGCGCCTCTTCGTAGTTTAACCGCATCCTTCTGGGTTAAGAACCCCCTTTTCCCTTTGCGCCACGATGAGCGAAGACGCAGGGAAAGTGAAGTATGCGTCCTTCCCCAGCTTGAGCACGCAGGCATGCCTCAAGGCTGCCGAGTCAGACAGGCGGACCGGGCTTAGCGAGGCGGAGGTGCAGAGGCGCACGAAGGTGTTCGGGCGGAACGAGCTTCCTGAGGAGCCCCCGAAGCCCCTTTGGGAACTGATCGTGCAGCAGTTTGAGGATGTGATGGTGCGGCTTCTGGTGGTTGCGGCTGTCGTCAGCCTGCTGCTCGCCATCTTCGAAGACGATGAGGAGGAGAAGCTGACGGCTTACATCGAGCCGCTTGTCATCGTGGCTATCCTCACGGTCAACGCAGCGGTTGGTGTTGTCCAGGAGCTCAACGCTGACGAAGCACTCCGCGCACTGCTCAAGCTGTCTGCCCCGAAATCTGTCGTCATCCGTGAGGGCAAGGAGCTCAACCTCGATGCTGCCGAGCTTGTTCCCGGCGACATTGTGTTGGTGAGCGCGGGTGACCAGGTCCCCGCGGACTGCCGTGTGCTGGAGACCCTGTCGACGACAATCCGTGCCGACCAGGCGAACCTGACTGGGGAGTGCGAGTCGATTGTGAAGCATGCCGATCCCGTCAAGATGAGCGAGGGCCAGCAGGAGTTCTACCTCAACATTCTGTACTCCACGACGTGCATCACGTACGGCAAGGCGGTGTGCATGGTGATGTCGACCGGGCTGGACACCGCCTTCGGCAAGGTGTACACATCGGCAAAGGACACCGAGGAGGAGAAGACCCCGCTGCAGCAGAAGCTGGACGACTTCGGCGAGCTGCTGACGAAGGTGATCACCTGCATCTGCGCGTTCGTGTGGATCGTCAACATCGGCAACTTCAGCGCAAAGGGGACCTGGATCAAGGGGTGTGTCTTCTTCGCCAAGCAGGGTGTGGCGCTGGCGGTGGCTGCGCTGCCGGAGGGCCTCCCCGCAGTGGTGACGACCTGCCTTGCCCTGGGGACGCGCAGGATGGCCAAGAAGCACGCGCTTGTCCGCAAGCTCCCGTCTGTCGAGACGCTGGGGTGCACCACAGTGATCTGCAGCGACAAGACTGGCACCCTGACGACGAACAAGATGGTTGTCCGCAAGGTCTGCACGTTCAGCGGCAACACGATGCAGGTGTACTCTGTGAAGGGCACAAGCTTCAACCCCGTCGACTCGCGCACGTGGGAGGGAGAGACGGTGCTGCCGCAGGACCTGGTGCAGCTGGACGGGACCGGCAAGGCCACGCCCCTGCTCAACGATGCTGCACTGCGTGACGTCGCCCTTGTCAGCACCATGTGCAACGAGAGCAACCTGGCATACAACACTGAGACCAAGGAGGTTGAGCGCGTCAACGAGGCCATGGAGGCGGCGCTGCGTGTGCTGGTGGAGAAGGTGGGTGTGGACGACGCAGCAAAGACGGCTAGCATTTCCCAGCTGACAGACCCCAGCAAGCGCGTGCTCGCATGCAACGACTACTGGGGCCAGAAGTACACCAAGAACGGCACCCTCGAGTTCACCCGCGAGCGCAAGTCCATGAGTGTGCATGTCACTGCCGGGACTGGGCACAACCTGCTTGTGAAGGGCGCACCCGACTTCCTCATCGAGCGCTGCACCCACATCAAGACTGCATCTGGTGAGGTTCGCCCCCTGACCCCCGAAGTCAAGCGCACTGTCCTTGCCTCGTACCACGAGCTTGCATCGGGTGGCGAGTCTCTGCGCTGCCTCGGCATGGCCACCAAGTCTGTCGACGCCTACGGGACATTCATTGGCTCTGCCGGCCCCGACCAGTTCATGCAGATCGAGAGCGGGCTGACCTTCGTCGGGTTCGTCGGCATTCTGGACCCCCCGCGCACTGAGGTGAAGGCCGCCCTGAAGCAGTGCGAGACGGCCCACGTGCGTGTGATTGTCATTACCGGAGGTATGTTGGGGCCGTGCCACGGGGGTTTGGGAGATGCCCTCTATCGTTCCTTTGCAATGCGGCCTGCCTGGCACACCACACGACCCACACACACCACACACCACAGACAACAAGGACACCGCTGAGGGCATCTGCCGCGAGATTGGTCTCTTCGAGCCGAATGAGGACACGAAGCTCACCTCGTTCACCGGGCAGGAGTTCGACAGCATGCCGCTGGAGCAGCAGCTGGAGGCAGTGAAGACCGCAAAGCTGTTCTCGCGTGCTGTGCCGGACCACAAGAAGACCATCACGGAGCGTCTGCAGGTATGGACAAGATCCTCTGGTTAACATCCAAGGGGGTGGGCGGGCTCCTGTTGCCTGCACAGCAGATCATCGCACTCCGTATTTTGGAGCAGCTAAGCTTGACAGTGTCCCCCTGTCATCCACATCTTGCAATCGACGTCTATGTGTTCGGTGGAAAAGGGAAAGGCTTCATTTTGGGGGGTCCTATTGCAGCCCCTACCCCCTCGCCCAATGCATCAATGTACTTTCTCACTGCAGGCCTGCGGCTTCATCTGCGCCATGACGGGTGACGGTGTCAACGACGCGCTGGCGCTGCGCAAGGCCAACATCGGTATCGCCATGGGCAGCGGGACGGAGGTTGCCAAGAAGTCTGCCGACATGGTGCTGGAGGACGACAACTTCTCCACCATCGTGCACGCGATTGAGGAGGGCCGCACGATCTACAACAACACGAAGCAGTTCATCCGTTACCTGATCTCCTCCAACATCGGCGAGGTTGTGTGCATCTTCCTGACTGGTTGCCTTGGCATGCCTGAGGTATGTTTGCGTTGCGCATGCGCTTCTGCACCATATTTTATGACCAGTGAACTCGACGTCTTTTTTACCGTGACCTGAGCAGGTTATAGAAAAAAATAGAGGGCACAACTGCTTTGCCAAACATAGGGTGTTGTTGTCATCGATTTGGCCCCACAAAAGCGTCGCGGGGATACGTAACACACACACCACCCTCATAACAGGTGCTTGTGCCCATCCAGCTGCTGTGGGTCAACCTTGTTACGGACGGTCTGCCCGCTACGGCCCTCGGGTTCAACCCCCCTGAGCCTGATGTCATGAGGGTATGTTGTGCCTCGCAACCTCATTCCACCACCTGCCTGTTGGGAGGGTTAGGAGGGCAGATGGGCAGCAGTAGCCAGAATGGGACGGAAAGCGGGTGTTCGTGCAAACAACGAACACGCAAAGTATTTTCCGTTTACCGGGCGAACCGAGAGCGGTCTCTGAGGAGACCACCACTGCAACACTGCCACCCACGCATCGCCACACAGAAAGCCCCCCGCCGCTCGGACGAGCCGATTGTGAGCCGTTCCACCTTCGTGCGTTACATGGTCATCGGGACGTACGTTGGTCTGGCAACTGTCGGCGGGTTCGCTTTCTGGTGCATGTACGCTCCCGACGGCCCTCAGGTGACGTTTGCCGAGCTTTGCGGCGAGAACGGGCACGGGTGGCTGGAGAACATGCCGGGTGTGGAGGGCGGCAAGAAGGTGCCCATGACTGTGGCCCTGTCTGTGCTGGTGACGGTGGAGATGTTCAACGCGCTGAACGCCCTGGGCGACAGCAGTCTGCTGAGCGTCGGCCCGTCGTCCAACCTGTACCTGATTGGCGCGATTCTGCTTTCCTTCGGTCTGCACTTCATGATCCTCTACGTCCCGGTGATCGCATCCATCTTCGGCGTGTCTCCTCTGGACTGCTGGTCTTGGAAGCTGATTGTCGCACTGTCGCTGCCGATCGTCTTCGTCGACGAGATCATGAAGATCGTATGCCATGTGCACCACCACGTGTTAGTTGGGAGGTGCTCTTTGGACAAGACCCTGAATGTGTGATGAGCAGGTGCAGGGCCCCACATCCTTCACACAAGAGCTGCATCACAACCGCTATTCCCAGCAGCACCCTGTGCTGACAACACAGCTCTCCACCCAACACCCCCCCCCCCCCGCCCCCAGCCCCCCGCCCCCCCTCCCTCGGCCCCCTTTGTTATTGTACACCCCACACACCCTACCTCCACAGTTCGTCCGTGCCTCTGAGAGGACAACGGGGAAGCAGAAGACGGAGTGAGCACCTCGCGGGGTGAGGAAGAGGTGTCGCACTGAGCACTGGTGAGGGAGGGGGAGATCGGGGAAGAGAAGGGAACGTCGGAAACATCTGGCCTCATTGCGGGTGGGTATCGAGATATTTTTTTTGTTTGCGACCCACTTCGCGGCGAAGTGAGCTCGCGGAGTAAAGGAGAAGTCGTACTGCTGAAGGATGCCTCCGACACAGCCTTGAGACATCAGCGAAAACGCAGTTTGGGGCTGTTCTTCACATGGTTTCCCGGGCAGGGCCATATTCCATCTCCGTCGGCATGCAATTATCTGGCATACAACGCAACGACAAGCAGGAATTATTTTTCGTTGTTTCAGGCTTCGTGGGGAAGCATACACTCCGCTGGTGTTGTGCAGGGGACCGACACCTTGCACACCAACACGGGGAATGCAATCAGGCCGGGGAGGAAGGGGGGAGGGGGAGGGGGGCACACGGCGAAACACGACAGATCGGTTGTTTTTTTTACTAGCTCCGGCTGCCGCACTGTCTTTCAAGCCAATCTTCAGAACAAACCCCTGTTATATGATGCAGGAGGGAAGGGCGGAGGGGGGCACTACCGCCCCACCCATGCCGCATAACATGCATACCGAGTGACGTGAGGTCAAATCTCTGTGCCTTACGTTTCTCGATTTCACTGCTGCCGTCTCCATCGCAGTAGTGAAAGTCAAATCAATTGCCACAATACAGGCCCATCACCTCTAGAGGTCTCGGACACCACCTGTATTTTGAGAAAAGAGAGGTCGGTCCCCTGCACCTTACCCCTCCTTTTCTGCAGTCACCGCCATTCCATCGTCCTGCCCCTTCCACTCCCTGTGTGTGTTTCTCTCTCCTCCATTCCTCAATTCGTTTCAAGACCCTCCCTTCCCCCGCCCCCCCACCTCTTTTTCTTCTGCTAATAAGTCACCCAGACTGCGTGCTGCACCTTCCAACCCCTCCCCACTTCCTCTCGCCTCGGGGCTGCCTTGTTCCAAGAGCCCCAAAAGCTGCATCCCGCAATGCTCCCTTCCTATATCCCCGTCCCCCCTGCCCCCCACCTGCCCCCCCCCCCACCCCACAAAGCTTGTGGAACTCTTATCTCTACAATGCTGCACCAACACCCATATCCCTCTATCCCCCAGATCCCGTGTTCTTTTTGACCCTGTGTGGAGGGGCATGCTGCACGTTGCCAGGGCGTACCACCGTGCACGGTGGCGAGTTCAATCCTCCCTTCCCGTCTTTGCCTCCGGTGGGAAGAATAAAAAAAACAAATGAAACCAGACGGACATCACACGCCCCCCCCCCCCCCCCCTCCCCCCCAACAAGCCATGGCTCCAAACTCCCCCTTTTCCCAACCCCCCCCCCCCCTGCAGCATGCCCCAAATCGCCACTTTTTTTTGGGGTCCATTACATAGACTAATTGCCGTTTCGTTTGATGCCCTTAGCCTTGCCTGTCGTTTGGGGGGTGGTGGTGGTGGTGGTGGTGGTGGTGGTGATTATTCATTTTTTTTGCGAAAATTCTCTAACTGATATGTGTGGGTGGAGGAGGGGGTGCACGGTGGGATCTTGTAAATTTTACATGTATAACTACAAGTATATACATGTATTATACATGTATAATACTTGCATGTCAACTATTATACATGTATAATACATGGATATGCCTGAAATATACATGTAAAATACATGTATATCAAGTAAAAATACAAGTATAATACTTGCATGTCAACTATTATACTTGTATTTTTACTTGATATACATGTATTTTACATGTATATTTCAGGCATTTACATGTATTTTACATGTATAATACTTGTCATGCAAGTATTATACATGTAAAATACTTGCATGACAAGTAAAATACATGTATAATACTTGCATGACAAGTAAAATACTTGCATGCAAGTAAAATACATGTATTTTACTTGCATGCAAGTATTTTACTTGTCATGCAAGTATTTTACATGTATAATACTTGCATGACAAGTATTATACATGTAAAATACATGTAAATGCCTGAAATATACATGTAAAATACATGTATATCAAGTAAAAATACAAGTATAATAGTTGACATGCAAGTATTATACTTGTATTTTTACTTGATATACATGTATTTTACATGTATATTTCAGGCATATACATGTATTATACATGTATAATAGTTGACATGCAAGTATTATACATGTATAATACATGTATATACTTGTAGTTATACATGTAAAATTTACAAGATCCCACCGTGTGGGGAGAGAGAGGGGCAGGGGGGGGGGTAGGGTGGGAGGAAGGCCTTTTCCTTTCTGCTCGAAAGGCAGAGAAGAGTTTAGCTGTGTGTGTCGCGAAACAGAAGGGGGGGGGGGAGTGGTGGTACTGTGCACACCCTCACGGGGGTTAAACAAAGGGCCAACGCACGCTGCTGGCTTGGCAGGCGAATGACACGACAGTGACACAGAGGGAAGGCCTACCCTCCACCACCCTATCGTCTCCTCCCCCCTCCCCTCCCCTTCCCTCCGGTCTCCCGGGGGGGGGGGTTTATCTTTTGTGTTTTTGACTTTTTTTTACCTGCGTTGTGTATTCTGTGCGGGGGGTGAGGAGGAGGGGGAGGGGGAGGAGAAGATACGAATACGAAGAGAAGGAGAAGGCCCATTCAAGGATGCGAAAATAAACTTGACATATGTCCCCCCCCCCCCCTCATTTCTCCTCCACGGTGGGATCTTGTAAATTTTACATGTATAACTACAAGTATATACATGTATTATACATGTATAATACTTGCATGTCAACTATTATACATGTATAATACATGTATATGCCTGAAATATACATGTAAAATACATGTATATCAAGTAAAAATACAAGTATAATACTTGCATGTCAACTATTATACATGTATTTTTGGTGCCCCTGATTTACCCCTTTTTCACTACGCACAAACTACAAAGTCGACACCCCCCATATGGTTAAGTCCATAAGTTCGTGTCAACATATGAATCTTCAGGAAACTTCTTGTCAACATATGATTGAAACAAAAAGTTTTTGTCAACATATGGTTAAACCCAAAACTTCCTGTCAACATATGAATTTTCCAAGAGATTTCTGGCAAATATGAAGTTTCCTCTGGGGGCCCTCGCTACGAGTCACTGTGAGTCACGAGTCGTCATTTGTCAGCCAAACATGGCTGATTTCTCACTTTTTCTCACTCAGTCACACTTGGTAGCGAGGGCCCCCTCTGAAAAAAATAGTACTATATATTGGTGCCCCTGATTTACCCCTTTTTCACTACGCACAAACTACGCAATCTGGGGGGGGGGTCTCGCTTTTTGGTCCCCCCCCAGTTTTTTTTGGTCCCCCTTTCTGTGTGGCTACTGAGACAGGACTGGAGGCACTGCGCTGACCGAGCAAAAAATTATTGCCAGAACTCACTATACACCGTACGAAAGAACGCACGACATGTGGGGCGGGACTCCAGAAACACCTGGGCAAGGTTGCCCCATGCCCAGAAACACCTGAGAAGGAAGTGAGTTCCAGGAGCCGCGTAGAACACCCTCGAGATTGTGAATGATGATACGATCACAGCCTTCAGGGCGCTGCGAGGTGCCACCCTGAAGGTGGCCCTTGACATCAAGGAGAGCGTCGGCCGAGGGGTCGACGAAAAGCTGAAGAAGGCGCTACTGGCACTGGATCCCGCGGGGTATACGGAGGTCACCGCCACACAGGCAACCTCCGCTGACAACGTCCAGGAGACGTTATCCGAGGGGATCACAACGGCACTAGAGATCTGTGTCACGGGATCCAGGCGCCCACTCTCCCTCGACGGTCTGGGGATTGTTGTTGGGTATGGTGTCGTTTCCTGCAGCTGCAAAAAAGCGTAGCAACTGTGCTTCCTTCTTCTTGATATACATGTATTTTACATGTATATTTCAGGCATATACATGTATTATACATGTATAATAGTTGACATGCAAGTATTATACATGTATAATACATGTATATACTTGTAGTTATACATGTAAAATTTACAAGATCCCACCGTGTCCTCCTCCTTCTGCTCTCCTCCCCCCCCTCTCCCCTCCCTCCACACACCCCTTGCGGGAGGGTTGTGAGAAGTGTGTGGTGTGGGAGGTATGGAGGGGGGAGAGAGAGAGAGAGAAAAAGATATATATGTGGCGCTGAGCATGAAAATGAATAAACCAGAAAAAAAGAGCAACCAAACAAAAAAAACACCGATTCTCTCATCTGCGCGAGGAAAAGGGGGGGGGAAGTGGGGGTGGGAAGAGAAACTCACGAAGGATCAACAATAGGGGGTGGGAGAGGGGGGGGGGGCGCCTGAACTATACAGTTTGGATTTTTCGGCAACACCACTGAAACCGGCGCTTTTCCCCTCCCCACCCTCCCCACCCCGATCCCCTCTTTTTGCCTCACGGGGGGGGGGGGGCTGAACCCTCACGATCTGTCGCACACACCGTTTGTCAGGAAGTCCTTGGCATAGCACGAGACCTGTTCATAGGAAAGCCAGGGAAGGTGCTGGCAAGGGCTTTAGAGTGTGCGGCCCACACTGGTGTGCGCCTGCATGGGGAAGGGAGGGGGTGTGATGGCAAGGCAGTGGCGGTGGGGGGGTGTCGTTTCATTCGAGCCAGAGCGGCACTTTTGTCACGGCACTGTTGCCGTCATTGCGGCTATCGCCCCCTCTTCCCCCGCTCCAAAGGTAATAAGGACGAATCTGAAGCTGAAGGTGACGAGCAGGCAGCAACACAGCAAACATCAGCAAACAAAACCATAGGGTAACCAACAGCAAGTGGGGGGGGGGGGCGGGATATTGGTGGTCGTCGACGACAAAAATATACAAAAATACAAAAGAGAACCCACGACACCGCGTGCCAAGCGCCCTAGATCTGCGAAAAGATGTCCAACAACGCGTGAGCCGCACCCCCCGCCCCCCTCACCCCATTTCAGACACAACCTGCATAACGAGTGAAGGGTGATCATTCTTGTGCTCCCTTCAAATTCGATTTCACTACCCCCCCCCCCCCCTCACCCCATCACCACTCCCCGCTCCCTTCCCTTGCCTCTCGCATTGCGAACCCTGGTGTGACACTTTCTGCCTTCACGACAACTTCGCCACGGAGCAGCGAATGCATGTGGGATGCCCCATTATTTTTGTTTTTTTTGTGCCACTGCGCGTCAACACCTGTGTCACTCCACAGCCAGTTTTTTTGCGAGGGATTTCTATGTTTCTGTCTGCTGGCACACATCACCCCACCCCACCACCTCAGCCTTGCAGGCATCAAGGGGCGAGCCCCACGGCAATCCGTGATGGTGGAAACACGGGTCGCAAGCGAGGAGGCTGCACACAAGGAGTATATTGTACACCTGCCTCCGAAATGGCAGCGCTTCCACGAGCGGGATGGGGCCCGTGTCCGGCCGCTGCTGAAGAAGAAGTCTGCGTTTGTTCACATCCTTGCGAGCGAGATGGGCACACAGAGGCCGCTTGTGGAGCATGCCCCTGCGGCTGCCGCAAGCAAAGCGGCAGGCACAGGCAAGCGGCACCGTCTGCAGGCGCTGCTGGTGCTGAAGCGGGAGGCGGAGGAGAAGGAGCAGGCACGCTGCGAGACGGCGCGCCTGGCATGCATGGTCAGCAAGCAGAAGGAGAAGATGCAGCAGCGCCGTGAGAAGGCGATGCAGGGCAGCAACCTGCTGCTGCTGTCGGAGCAATCCGACACCACGGCACGCCTGAAGAGGTCCTGTGAGCTGCGGGATGCGCACTACGCGAAGTTCTCCAAGAAGCTGAGCGAGCAGACCCAGAAGCAGCTGCGGACGACAGAGCGTCGGGTGCAGGACCCGCCCGAGGGGGGCACGGCGCGGCAGGGGCAGGTCAAGCTGCTGTCGGCGGCGCGCAAGGTGGTGTCGGAGGGTGCCAACACCGACGCCTTCCTGCACCCCGTGGGGCGGCGGCCGCACGAAGCTGAGTCGATCCGCAAGGCAGCGAATGTGACGCTGCAGCAGATGGCAGCGGTGCTGGCGGAAGGCGCTGCGCACACACAGCGCTGCCAGGAGCGGAAAGGCGAGATGTTGCAGAAGAGACAGGCAGTCATGTCTGCCACTGCGCGCGAAAGCAATACAAAGCTCCAGGAGAGCAAGGTGAAGCGTGAGAAGCGCCTTGCAGACCGGTCGCAGTTCGCCACACAACACCGCGAGCACTGCGAGGTGGCCAGCATCTATAAGAACGTGGAGCCGATGTATGACAACATCAGGAACAAGATTGACACTGTGGAGGCGCGGCGGCAGCTGCTCGACCAGGCGTCACGCGAGAAGGAGGAGCTGGACCGCGAGTGGGGGCAGTATGAAGACGCGCTGGAGACGAGATTCCACTGGACCCTGCAAAACGTCGCTAACAAGCAGTGCAAGGCAGAGAAGCTGGGCAGCCAGCTTGCGGCACGCGACGTGGAGGGGCACAAGAGGCTGCAGGAGGCTCACTCTCGCCGCAAAGGACTGGATGAAGACAGGCGCGAGCTGTGGAAGGGTCGCGGTGCGCACGAAGACTCTGTATGCACGCGGCGAGACGCGTCGGTGGAGCAGGATCTTGCCCGTCAGACGGGGAAGGTGCACCGGGTTCTGAAGCAGCAGCGCTGCGTGTCCCCGAAATCACCGCCTCATTTGGTGCACATCCCACTGCGCACAGAGGTCGACCCCCAGGGAGTGTACGACCAGCGCGAGGAGGCAGACGAAGCCAGGGTGCAGCACCTGCTCCAGGAGAGGAATCATCTGGAGCACCGTGTGGAGCGCCAGCAGAGCCGCCAGGCCCGGCGGCAGCAGCACCAGGCAGACCGCAGGAACGACCACCAGACAACTGTGTTCTCCGTTGGGATGGACCGCCGCCAGGAGCAGGACGAGCGCACAGCCTACAAAGTCTTTACCGCAGAGAAGGCGGCCGCTGCCTCGCTGTCAATGCAGCGCAAGGAGGAGCTGCTGGACCGCAGGGAGAAGTACGAAGGGCTGTCGAAGCGGGCTACAGAAAACACCGAGCGCCGCCAGGACCTGGAGGACTCTAACAAATCCCGGTGGATCCAGACGCAGGACACACAGCAGACACGCTCCGAGAATCACTTGGCCTCCACCACGTCGTCTGTCATCAACGACCGCCAGGCCAAGTGGCAGGAGAAGCTTGCCAAGACTGCGCACATCAAGGAGGTGCTGGTGGAGCGGGAGACGGGCCGTGACGAGCGGCGGCGCCACCTCTATGAGGTGAAGAATGCGAGAGTGCACGACCTGGCCGCACAGCGCGAGGGGCGCCTGATGGAGCAGCGTACGCTCCTCCTCACGAAGGACGCAGAGGCGATTGCGCAGCAGAAGCGTGCCAATGAGGCCAGGTCGGCTGAGCGGCACCAAAAGGCACGGAAGCTACAGCATGTCCTGGACCAGCAGCAGCAGGCTGCGCTTGTCAACAGGCGCCACAACCACGCAGAGGTAGAGGACATACGCCGCGAGAAGCAGCAGGTGCAGGCAACCTCACTGGAGCAGCGGCAGGATCAGCTGTTCCAGGAGCGGCTGCGCTGCCACCAGCGCTACCTGGCCACAGCGCACAAGCCCCCCTCGCCAGCCCCCCGCATCTCATCCCCCGTGCCGCAGCCTGTAGGGTGACTGTTGCCACAGCGCCCGCCCCCCCCCACCGCCGCCACGGCACCCGCCTTCCGGCGGACCATCCGCACGGCCCCCCTACCCCCCGCCTCTCACAGCAAGGAGAGTGTTGGAGGGAAAGAACTGCAGCCCTGTTCCTATCCCCCACCCCCTCCCTCTACTTCTACAGCTACCGTATCTGGAAATATTTTGGCGCGCGGCTATTTTTGGCTGGTCCGCGCCAAAATATTTACAGGCGCTTGTTCAGGGGGCTGAAGATTTGCTGCGAGGAGGATGCCTTGCCACAAAAATCCCGAGGGGTGCCCCATCGGGGACACTCCAAGTCACCAAGTCCAAAACAAATGCGCCTGGAAAAATTTTGGCACGCCAACCCGCCAGCGTGCCATAATATTCACGGATACAGTATGATCGTATCACACTCGTTTCCAGCGGCAACCAGCGTGGGAGCTTCCCGCTGAGAGTGCTCAGCACCTTGCGATTCTTCGGGCTCTGCGTCAGGGGGTGTAAGGCCCAGCAGTGTGCGAAGCTGACTGTCAGCGAGATCATCTGCGTGCGCTGCACCCGACACCTCGGCGTGATTCGATTCCATCGAGATCTTGATCTCCCAGGGGGCCAGCTGTCCTGCACACAACAGGGTACGAGGGCCTCACGGCAGGTAGAGGGAGGAGGGGGGGGGGGGAGGGGGGAAGGAGTGCTTGCTCGCCATCTCTCATTTACACAATTTAAAATAGCGCTGCAAAGCAAAGGGGGGGAAGGGGCGAAGGAGAGGAAAGCCCGCTGCCGATGCAGATCCCGAAGAAGCGCACCCGCCGTGATGTTGGGTGCATGCCTCTGAAGCGGCGGGGGGACGTGTGCGGGCAGTGTGGGCTGACACCGTCTGAAGCGACGTTCTGCATCATGACAGGGCTTGCACACTCAGGGTGTGTGCACTGCGGGATGGATGTCGTGGCCTATCCCTTCTGCGCAGCGACAGGATCACGTCACTCCCGTGCGGATCTGAAGAGCTCAAGCACCTCTGGGCTTCACGCGATGAAGTCTGTCAAGCAGTACGCAACAGTCCCCGAACTCCGCCAAGCCCGCAGCCACGTGCAGGTGTTGCGCGCCGTGGAGACAATGCTCGCAGAAGACGTGCTGCAGGCGGTGCAGGCATCTGCGCAACGTGCAGATCTTCACATGCCGAAGGAGGAGATCCCGCCACAGTGGAGGGGTGCTGGTGATCCGGTGAAGCTGCGCCCCCTGAAGGCCAAGGCGAGCATCCCACGCAACAAGAGCCAGGCTGCAACGCTGGCAGAGCGGGCGCAGTCCCCCCCTTGATAGCGGCGTGGTGCTGTCGCGCTGTTTCTCCTGCGGGGTCTAGAAGAGTGTCGGCAGTTATAACCCCCCCCCCCTCTCCCGCTACACACCCTCCCATTGTACATTGATCGGCCTAGTACAACATATCTGGTGTGGTGACTACAAAAAGGACGAACATTGCAAGAAGGTGCTGGGATATTTACTTTTCCATTCACTCTCGACGATCAAACCCCCCCTCTCCCGCCCCCCTTGCTGCTCATCCGCCAGGGCGTTGCTTTGTCCGGCATGCCGTGTGCCGCACCCCCCCTACCACCGCCACCACCCCACCCGCACACAAGGCAGCGTCCGGAGAGCCACACCATGTCTATGCTTGCAAGCCTCGCGACGCTGGGCGGAGGGTTCCTGTTCCCTGCCTACAAGACGATCCAGAGCCTGGAGGCGAACGACAAGAAGGAGCAGGACCGCCTCCTGAAGTACTGGTCGGTGTTCGGGCTGTTCTACTTCGTGACCTCCCTTCTGGAGGTGGTGCTTGCCCTCTTCCCCCTCTACTACTACTTCCACACGTTCTTCGTGGTGCTGCTGGCGACGCAGGATGTTGTGCTCGACTTTATGTTCCAGCAGCTCAGCACCAACTTCGAGCCGGTGAAGGTATGGCTGCGATCAGCGCAGAGCGTTGGGTGACAGGTTTGAAACACTGTTTCTGCGGTGTGCTGTGTGTGCTGTATGTGCGTGTGTGACGGTGGAGGCAGCACTTGAGCTCGCTCGGTGCGTCCTACACTGAACTAAAAAGATTAAAGTGTGTGTGTGTGTGGGGGGTCAACCAGCATCCCTTTCTGTGTGCACATGTGTGGTGTCGCAGAGGTGCTGCGAGGAGGCTCGTCTCCCTCCCCCGTGTTTTGTTCAAAGCCACTCCAAACCCCCAACCCCAAACACCCACATAGGAGCAACTTCAGTCGAAGTATGACGAGCTGATGAAGAAGATGAAGTCGAACTAGGCTCACAAGAGTGCCTGCGTGCTGTGTGACTCTGCCCACCCACACGCCAGCCACCCGTGCGACGGAAGCGTGCAAAAGACTGCCGCCGGTAGGAGGTGCAGGATACAGGGGCAGGCAACCGCCCCCTCCATGCACACCCTCCTGCCGTAGAGCTCTGAGAGAGACGGCTTCCCACCGTCTCATTTCGATTGAAATATTCCCATGGCACCCCAGCCCGCCCCCCTCCCCGCCCCGTACAACACACTGCCTGGTGGCGTCTGATTCTGTCATCATCTTCGAGACTACTGCTGGATGGGTGTCCTCGAAATTCCATCAGAAGATTTAAATGTACAGTTCAACATCTCGCTCGCAATGTATACCTTTTTTTTTTGCATACACGTTAAGTGTTCTAAGAAACCAGACATAACCAGAAGACCAACATCATGTTCGTGCTAGCACTTTTCCCTTTTGTCATCACACCCGTGCGCCAAAACAGGTTAGGCCTTATATTTGGCTGCGTTCAACGAAAAATATTTTCGTGGTTCAACACTCCCACCTACTCCCTTCTCTTTACTCCACCCCTCAACCCCCGACATATCCGATGCCTGGCGTGCAGAACTCGGAGCTGGTGCTGTCCGGAGTGGGGCGCGGCGCGGGCAACCCGGAGGCCTTGTCCGCCCCCCTCCCGGCGGGCGACTTCGGGATGGCGATGGGGCAGGCGCTGGCGGCAGTGACCACCGCCAACGCCCGCGAGGTGGCCACTCGCGAGGTCGCGGGGGCCGACATCCGGGCCACGCAGGTGGAGGCGCACGCGAGGGTGCACGCGGCGGGGGTGGAGGCGGGGGCGGCTACGAGGGCCGCCAACGCGGAGGCGGCGGCGGGGATGCACATCGCATCCGCGAATGCAGCGG
The DNA here is from genome assembly GCA_963210315.1 of Rhynchopus euleeides. Lineage (NCBI taxonomy): Eukaryota > Euglenozoa > Diplonemea > Diplonemida > Diplonemidae > Rhynchopus > Rhynchopus euleeides. The sequence goes on from OY723269.1 coordinate 955,820, forward strand.
CGCATGCGGCGAAGGTGGAATCCGCTGCGGCACAGCGGGTGACGGGGGCGGAGTCGGACGCGAAGGTGGCGTCGGTGGAGGCGGCGGCCTCAAACGCCGTCACGGAGGCGCAGGCGCGGGCCATGGTCGCCGAGGAGTCCGCCAGGCACGCGGAGGTGAGAGCCCGCCTCGAGGCGGAGCTGGCCCTCGAGAGGGAGAAGACGCGGAACGCCGCGTTGGTGATGGAGGAGCGGGCTAAGGCCCAGCGGGAGACGGCCCTCGCGGAGCACGCGAGGGTAAGGGCTGAGGCAGGTGCGAGCCGGGCTGCAGCCCCCCAGGACGAGGTGGCTTCCCTCCGGGAGGAGGTGCGGCGGATGCGGGAGGTGGCGGACCTCCAGGCGGAGCTGGCCCGCCTGCGGGGAAACGGGACGGGCTCCGGAGCCGGCGCCGGAGCACCGAGGGCCGGAAAGCCGGAGCAGCGGGACGGGGCCGGCAGCGTAGCCGGCAGCAGCGACAGCCGCAGGGGCGCCGGGGCTCTCAACCCCCTGGACGTGGACGAGTGGTGGCACGCGGACGAGGCCACGCTGGGGCTGGTGCACCTGCACCAGCTGCGCCGCTACGACGCCCTGCTGGGGGCCCGGGCGGGGGGTGCCCTGCGCCCGCAGGCCCACGAGGCGCAGGCCCGGATGAGGGATATCAACCTCATCATGACGAGCCTGCCGTCGCTGCAGGAGCCGGAGGACTACGACGACCTCCTGGTCCGGCTGATGCAGAACCAGTTCTGCAGGCTGGAAGCCCTCAACGAGGGCGTGTTGGGGGGCGGATGGGAGGCGGCCTCCGCGATGGAGGAGGAATTCTTCGGGAAGCCGGAGATTCCTCCGTACCTCCGGGCGGCAAAGGAGAAGGCACGGGCCCGCCAGCCACGCTCCCCCCAGGTCCACCACCCACAGCATCAGCATCAACAACAACAGCAACGCAGCTCGCAGCCACAGCCGCAGCAGGGCCACCCCACCAGCCAGCGGAACAGGAGGGGGGGCCACAGGCAGTGAGCTCGCCCCTCACGGCGATGCTGGAGAGCATAGGGGTGCTCTCCACGGCGCGGGTGGGAAGGAGACGGGCACAGGAGGACCCGCTGACCGCCAGAGAGGCACAGCGGATCGCCAAGCGCGCGGTGAAGACGCTGGGGGAGGCGTTGGCACCGTCGACGTGGAGGGGGCTCGAGGGGCCCCACCGGCGACTCCTCCAGTTCCGGCACGAGTGGGAGCAGACCACGGGTGTGCTCTTGCCGTGGGACCTTTGCATCATTTACTGGGTGCAGAGGCTCATGTCCGAAGCGGACTCCCCACTCCGGCCCTCCTCCGCCCTACAGTACGTATCGAGGGCGGTCGCCGCGATGAGCCGCATGGGGGTTGTGGTGGACTCCCAGCTGCTCCAAGACTTCAAGCGAGGTCTGAAGCGCTTGGGGGCCCTCCGACCGCAGCACCAAGCGAAGCCAGCTACATCCGCCCAGGTGGCCGCAGTGGTGGGCCGGGAGGACGTCGACCGCGACACGAAGCTCGCGATTGTGCTGGGGTGGTGCGGGGCGGCGCGGGTGTCGGACGTGGTGCGCCTGAAGTGCGGGGACATCGCTTTCCAGAGCGAGTTTGTCGCCGTGAACTGGGCGGAGACGAAGAGCGACCCGTTCCGCCTGGGCGTCACGACGGGCCTGTTCCTCTCGGAGTGCTGGACGGAGGTGCTGCGGGAGGCGATCTCGGGGCGGGCGGCGGGCGCGCTGGTGGTCGACACGACCTACCGGCGCATCGTGGCGGCGCTGAAGAAGGAGGACCCGGAGCTGAGTGGTCACTCCCTCCGTCGGGGGGCTCTGGCGGAGCTCCTGCAAGAGGGGCTGTGCCTGGAGTCGCTTCGGCAGCTGTCCCGCCACAGCTCCCTGGACGCCCTGGCCAGGTACCTCCCGGCGGGGAAGCTGAAGCTGGCGAGGCAGACGGCCTCCACATCAATGGTGCTCGACCGGGGGCTATCCCGGGGGTCGCTCTTTGCCCTGCCTTCCCTGGGAAGCTCCTGAGGACGGCGTGCGTGGCGTACGAGCCCCCAGGCACGCCTTCCCCGCCGGCGACCCCTCGGCCCAGGCCGCCTCCCACGCTACCGCCTCCACCTCCGCCTCCGCCTCCACCGCCGCCACGGCCGCCCCCTCCTCCTCCTCTTCCTCGGAGGGTCGGCGACGACTCCTACTCGCCGGACGTCAACGCGACGTACGCGAGGGAAGCGCGGGTGACGGTGGAGGGGCGGCATCTTGGCCCGCCCTCGGCGCGGGGTGGCCCCACGGGGGAGCTGGCCCCCATATCGACGTCACGTCTGAACCTCGACGCCTTAGAGGCTTTGGATTCCGAGGGGATCCTGTCAGGGGTTATCGACGTGATTCGGGACCGGGGCGCTTTCCTGCGGGCCATGCGACCGGGCGTGGATCTGGGCGACAGGCCTCTTTCGCGCGGGACCTCGAGGCACATGCTGCGGCACTGGGATAACCTCTCGGAGTGGGGGGTGCTGGGGTTGGCAGACGCGCCGAAGGTGGTCCTCCCGGCGTTCACCGTGGAGAAAAAGAGCGGGCTGCTGCGTTTGGTATGCGACGGGCGAAAGCTGAACCGGCTGATGCGGGACCCGCCACCGATGCTCCTCCCGTCGATCCACGAGGTGGTCCGGAGGTTCCTGGCGGCCGAATTCGTGGTGCAGGCTGACGGGAAGAGCTGGTTCTACCAGTTCCCCCTGGGGGACGGGGTCCGCGACTTCTTCGGGGTGAATCTGGCTGGGGAGCGGGGCCCGTTTCGGCGCACCTCGCTGCGGGTGATGTGCATGGGCTGGAGCTGGGCGCCGTGCATCGCGCAGAGGGCCTCACGCGTGCTTCTCCCCCTGGAGGATGGGCTGTCTTGGGTGGACAACTGGTTTGTGGTTGGAGATAGCCGGGAGGATGCAGCCGAGAGATACGCCCGATTCCTCGGCAAGGCCGAGTCGGTGGGCGCCGAGCTCAACGAGGGTGCGGAGTTCGGCACACCGCAGTCGCGGTTCATCGCCTTGGGGTTGGAATTTGATCTGGAGTCGTCGCCTAAGCGCTTCAGGTCGGACCCCGATTGGGTGTCGAAATTCCTTGCCTCGGCGGCCGTGGCGGCGGTTCGCGAGAACAGGGCTACTTCCCGGGAGTTCTACAAGGTTTTCGGCGGTATGATTTGGTTTCTGTTCTCGACCCAGAGGCGTCTCTGCTACTTCCGCGCCTCCCTCGCCTTCCTCAGGAGATCCGCGGCCAAGCTGGTTGCGGAACCGGAGCAGTGGGACCGCCCTCTCGACATCCCCCCCTCTGTTCTCGCTGATCTTTCTCTGATTTCGGCCGATCTGGGCCAGAATGTGTGGGTTGAGGCAGGGGCTTCGGGGCCCTCGGTCACGGCGTGGTCTGACGCTTCCGACACAGAATGGGCAGCCCTTCTGGAGTTAGACCCCGAGCCGATTGTCCAGGGCTGTTTTGATGAACCCCTCGCCCACCATATATATGTCAAAGAGCTCTTCGCAGCGCTCCAGGCGACACGCCTCGCAGCCGCTACGCGGCCGGGCTGTGCGTTGGGGTTGCAGGTGGACAACACGGCAGCGGTGGCAGCTATCAACAAGGGCCACAGCAAGAATTACCTCGCGAATGACTTGTTGTGTGCCTTGTTTGACACCGCGGACGGTGCGGGCATCTCCGTTTCCGCTCAGTGGGTGCCTACGCATGCACAGAGAGCAGACGAGTTTACCCGAGGCACTGTGGCATCGCCGTGCCCTGTCCCCCTGGCGCCCCTCCCTGCGAGATACGCGGCGGTTGCAGCCATATCGCGTTAAACATTTCAAGTGTGGTGTACCCTTTCAATTCCTTGTCTTTCTTTCCGCTACGCGGTCCCTGTGGGTTGGGCTGCGTTCAACGAAAAAAGACACTTCTTTCCGGAGTTTAGCTAGCACGATTCAGTTGGGCGATTCATTTGTCTGGTTTTTGCATACACGTTAAGTGTTCTAAGAAACCAGACATAACCAGAAGACCAACATCATGTTCGTGCTAGCACTTTTCCCTTTTGTCATCACACCCGTGCGCCAAAACAGGTTAGGCCTTATATTTGGCTGCGTTCAACGAAAAAAGACACTTCTTTCCGGAGTTTAGCTAGCACGATTCAGTTGGGCGATTCATTTGTCTGGTTTTGTGATGCAGGCGTGCGATGCAGGTCCGCTAATCCAACATTGCCACCGCTGATTGGATAGCGTATCAGTTCTCGTGCGTCGTCTTTCGTAGAGGCTCTGTACGATGCGGGTCCGCGAATCCAACACAGCAAACGCTGATTGGAGAAAATCAGGGATTCGAGCTTGCTCCAGGGGGCCGAAGCAAGCTATATTCAACCGAGCTTCGCTTGCGACCCAGCCTTCTGAAGAGGAGGGAGGGAGGGATGGAGGGAGGGAGGGAGGGAGATATCCAGGAGACAAAAAAAATCTAGTGACTCTGGTGCCCCTGATTTACCCCTTTTTCACTACGCACAAACTACGCAATCTGGGGGGGGTCTCGCTTTTTGGTCCCCCCCCAGTTTTTTTTGGTCCCCCTTTCTGTGTGGCTACTGAGACAGGACTGGAGGCACTGCGCTGACCGAGCAAAAAATTATTGCCAGAACTCACTATACACCGTACGAAAGAACGCACGACATGTGGGGCGGGACTCCAGAAACACCTGGGCAAGGTTGCCCCATGCCCAGAAACACCTGAGAAGGAAGTGAGTTCCAGGAGCCGCGTAGAACACCCTCGAGATTGTGAATGATGATACGATCACAGCCTTCAGGGCGCTGCGAGGTGCCACCCTGAAGGTGGCCCTTGACATCAAGGAGAGCGTCGGCCGAGGGGTCGACGAAAAGCTGAAGAAGGCGCTACTGGCACTGGATCCCGCGGGGTATACCAAGGTGACCAACCCTACAGCTGTCGGCCTGTCGGTCGGCCAGTCGGTCGGTCGGCCGACAGCAAAAAAAAAATCCGAATTTTTTTTTACTAGTTACGAGCGACGAAGCGTAGCGAAGTCGCGAAGTAACGAAGGAAATCGTACGACTGAAGCTTTGGATTAGCACCTCATGCCACTTCACAGGGCCTCAACACAGCCTTGAGACAGCAAGTGTGCGCTCAACAAAAAGTAGTCCGGAACTGTTCTCCCACAGTTGCTGGACAGGGTGTCTATAATAAAGCGAAAGGAGTACGATTTTTGCCGATTTGGTGACACTTTTTTTTTTTGCCACGGGGAAAATTTTTCGAGACATGTAGATTTTTCAGAAAGTTGGGGGTGGTTTTTTTGGGTGGGCAGAATTCGACCCAAACCCACCTGCCGGTGAAAAATCGCGAGATGCAGCCGATGCACCGCCATTCCGTGGGTTTCTGGGCGGTTTGGGCCGAAAAAATGTCGGTTTGTGAGGTGCCCCGAGAGGCCGACCGACCGACCGACAGGCAAAAATCGGGCCGACCGACTGACCCGACAGCTGTCGGCCTGTCGGCCGACTAGTAGCGTTGGTCACCTTGGGTATACGGAGGTCACCGCCACACACAAGGTGACCAACGCTACTAGTCGGCCGACAGGCCGACTGCTGTCGGGTCAGTCGGTCGGCCCGATTTTGGCCTGTCGGTCGGTCGGTCGGCCTCTCGGGCCACCTCACAAACCGACATTTTTTCGGCCCAAACCGCCCAGAAACCCACGGAATGGCGGTGCATCGGCTGCATCTCGCGATTTTTTACCGGCAGGTGGGTTTGGGTCGAATTCTGCCCACCCGAAAAAACCACCCCCAACTTTCTGAAAAATCTACATGTCTCGAAAATTTTTCCCCGTGGCAAAAAAAAAAAAAGTGTCACCAAATCGGCAAAAAAAATTTTCGGATTTTTTTTTGCTGTCGGCCGACCGACCGACTGGCCGACCGACAGGCCGACAGCTGTAGGGTTGGTCACCTTGCCACACAGGCAACCTCCGCTGACAACGTCCAGGAGACGTTATCCGAGGGGATCACAACGGCACTAGAGATCTGTGTCACGGGATCCAGGCGCCCACTCTCCCTCGACGGTCTGGGGATTGTTGTTGGGTATGGTGTCGTTTCCTGCAGCTGCAAAAAAGCGTAGCAACTGTGCTTCCTTCTTCCTTAATGATGCGTTGACGCTTCCACCCGGAGGAGCTGAAGCAGGCACCGCTTAATGATGCGTTGATGCTTCCACCCGACGAGCTGAAGCAGGCACCGCGCCAAAGGGCACCCCCAAAGAGACCTGCAAAGACTGCGTCGAAACCCGCACCGAAGGCTGCCAGCGCTGCAGCACCTGAAGAACCTGCAGCACCTGCAGCACCTGAAGCGCCTGCACCCTCACTGACCCCGGAACAGCAAGAACTCCTTGAGTTTGGGGTCCCGGCATAGAGACAGAGAATGGCTGAGTAAATCAAAAAATGAGACCCCCCCCCCTTTTCACTACGCACAAACTACGCAATATGGGGTCGTCAGGGGCACCAGACAGTGACATTTATTTCTTTGGGCACACTGAGATTCTGGTCAGGTCGGGCTCCATCCCCACCCCCCACCCCCCCCACCCCACCCCCTTCTTCCCACTCTCTCAGATCTCACATTGCCGGGAGGGGGATGGGGTCGCGGAGACTTGTCTTACCTTCACTTTCGACAAAAAAAGCCCCCCCCTCCCCACCCCCCCCCTCTCACTATCTCCCAGTGGTTCTTACAATTTTGATAGATGTCGTGCAAAGTAGAAACGATGCGGGGTGGGATGGTGGAGTGCTGTACCGGGCACCCGTCCCCCTCCCTCCCCATCCCGCATACTGACGGGCCAGCTTGAGCAGGCGTAGTAGCTAAGGAGGGAGGGGAGGGGTATATTTTGCGGCATTTTCTGTGACGGGATTGTCTGTGCCCATTCCTGCTGGGGAGGATGTATATTTGTTTCAAAGGCATGTTTCGCCCCATTCTCTTTGGTTTTGTGGACAGCTGCAGACTATCTGTGTCATCACGCTGGGATCGTGAAGTGGCAGCGAAAAACGAGACAGCAAACAAGCCAAATTTCCGCCATTGGAACCCAGACCCCCCCCCCCAAATGGCCTGCACTTTTGAAGCAAGCATCTTCCAGAAACTTCCCCATGCAGTTCCCACCCACAAGGCTGTAAGAGCAGTAAGTGCTGGTGTGTGTTGTCAGCTGACAGCTGACATGCAGCCTGGCTGTCTCTTCCTCCCACCCCCCTCCATTGCGAGAGTTATCTGACCTCAAAAGTGTGCCGGTGTGGGGGGGGGTAACAGTTTAAAGTGTAGCACCACCGAGGCACAGTGCGAAGCTGCAACAACAAGAAATTAAGATTCACGTGCGTCTGCCGGGCGGCGAGGCCGATCCCCTCCCTATCTCTCCCGGCACACCACCACAACAACAGCCCACAGGGCATGGGGGGGGGGGGTGGGGTGGGTGGGTGGGTGGAGTAGTGGATTAAAACGGGAGTCAAAAAAAACAAAGCAAGACGACATGCCTTCTCACGAACCTCTTTAGAGTGCGAGCCTCCTCTGTCAGGCCCGCACATCATAGCCAGGGCAAAAAAAAAAGCCTGGGAAAACAAAAGCTCGCCCTACCTACGCCCCATGTTCACCGCATCTTACCCAACAGCCAGATTTTCGCACTAAAAGGCTCATGGCGGCGTTCAGTATGCACTGGCAGGCACGCACCACCACCACCACCACCACCACCACCAACCCCCATCGACCAACAGGGGCTGACACACATCTGTTGGGCGGGTTTGTCCCCCACCCCACCCCACCCACACCTCACCCCCTTCTTCCTACACAGCGCGAGGAGGGGTGCAGTGGGGCGGGTGTGCGTGCCTGTGGTGACCCGGTGCGCGGAGAGTGTGACTCACCGCACCGCCACACCCGCCACGCCCGCCACCCCCCACACACACCCCCCCCCCCCCTCCCTGCCTCACAGAGACGAGGGAGGGTCTCTGAGTGCACCGCAATCCCAACTCTACTTCACTACCGCCTGCCTCCAGCCGAGCGGGCTGTGCGCCTCCACAGGGCGGGGTTGGCAGCATGATCAAAGACGACGAGAAGCTGAACCGTGATCTCTGCAAGGTCGGGTCGCGTGTATACTACTGGGATGCTGACCATGCATGGGCAATAGGCGAGGTGGAAGAGGATGACGGAAAACACTTTGTGGTGCACGGGTCAGAGTACTCTGCGACGAAGACGGGGAAGCTCGGGACGAGCAAGGTCCCGGACGACAAGGTGTGGCCTATCCGGGAGGACGTGCTGAACGAGGATGTGGATGACTTGCTGGACCTCACTGTACTGCACGACGCCACCATACAGAGGTGCCTCTTCGTCCGATACCTCAAGGACTGCGTCTATACAAACATCGGTGCGATTGTCGTTGCGCTCAACCCGTGGAACTTCAAGATCCCCTGGTACACTGATGACAACATGGGGCGCTACCTAGCAGAGGGGGATGTGGTGAAGGGGTGCATGCCACACTCCTGGTCGCAGGCGCATAACACGTATCACGACCTGAGGCGAGATGCGGAGAATCAGACGATCCTGATCTCGGGGGAATCCGGCGCAGGCAAGACGGAGGCTGCGAAGATCGTGATGAAGTATCTCGGATGCGTGTCCTGCCTGCATGGGGAGGAACCGGCAAAGGAGAACGCGCGGCGTGTGGCGTTCAACATCAACCAGGCATCGCCCGTGCTGGAGGGGTTCGGGAATGCGAAGACGGTGCGTAACGACAACTCCAGCAGGTTTGGGAAGTTTATGAAGGTGCAGTTTGACGAGTCCGGATCGCTAGTCGGGGCGTTCACCATCAAGTATCTTCTGGAGAAATCCCGCATCGTGACTGCCGCAAACAACGAGCGGGTGTACCACGCCTTCTACCTGATGTCGAAGGGGCGGGATGCCGGGAAGTACGGCATCACTAACATAGAGGACAGCCATGTCAACTCCGGGAAGTGTATCGACATCCCAGGTGTTGACGATGCGGAGGACTATGACATCTGCATCAATGCCATGCGCGACTGCGGGTTTGGGTCTGAGGACATCGACGGGATCTGGCGTGTCGTGGCAGGCGTCTTCCACTGCCTCCGTGTCGAGTTTGAGGAGACCGACGGGGGCGACGCGAGCACAATCACCCCTGCGAGCATGCAGCACACCCAGCTTGCTGCCGAGCAGTGGCTGTGCGACGCACCAGCTCTGCAGACAGAGCTGGTGCAGTCTGTCATGGAAACGCGCGATGGCCCTGTCACGGTGCAGCATAGGGTTGTGCGTGCGCTGGACACCCGTGACGCTGTGTGCAAAGCGCTGTACGACGAGGCCTTCGGGTGGGAGGTGCTCAAGATCAACGAGAACACAGATGCTGGCGGCGGCAGCTTCATCGGCCTGCTCGACATCTTCGGGTTTGAGGACTTTGAACATAACAGCTTCGAGCAGCTGTGCATCAACCTGGCAAATGAGACCCTGCAGAACCACTACAACGCATTTATCTTCACCAAGGATATGGATGAGTGCCGCTCCGAAGGGATTGATGTGACGGAGGTGAAGTGCCCTGATAACGGCCCCTGCCTCCAGCTGATGTGCGACAAGCTCGGTGTGTTCGGCCTGCTGGATGACGAGTCTGCTATCGGGAACGGTTCTGAGGAGAAGTTCCTCGACAACGTCCAGGAGACCTGGTCGGCCAACCCCTTCTTCGAAGTGAAGAAGCTCTCAAAAGACTCTTTCATCATCCACCACTACGCGGCGAGCGTGACCTACACCGTGTCGAACTGGCTCGACAAAAACAGGGACACTCTGAAGAACGGGATAAAGACACTCATCCGCACCTCGCAACACCCCCTGATTGCAAACCTCCTTCCCGCGCCCGAGCTGGACACAAAGAAGGTGACGGTGGGAGGTTTCTTCAGGGAGCAGCTCGGGCTCCTGATGGCCCTCATCAACAGCACCAACCCACACTGGATCCGCTGCGTCAAACCACACCCCGCAAAGAAGCCCCTCATGGTACACGGCATCACCACCATGGCACAGCTGGAGTCCAGCGGTGTCCTGGGCACTGTCAAGATCCGTAAGGCAGGCTTCCCCGTCCGCCCCACGTTTGTCAAGTTTGCAGCGAGATTTAAGGTGATGGTGTCGGGGCCGTACCCCGCCATGACGTCGCCTGCTGCAGAGATGGCCGCGCTCTGCCAGAAGATCCTGGATGCAGCGGGGCTCGGCAAGCAGCGGGCGCAGGTTGGCAAGACAAGGGTCTTCCTGAAGAACGAAGCAAACCAGTTCCTCGAAGCGGAGCGGGAGAAGGCCCTGAAGGACCACGTCATCTGCATCAAGCGCTGCTGCTACTACCGCATCTCCAAGGTTGTGCAGCGCACGAAGGAGTGGGGCAAGGCGGCACGCGAGATCCAGGAAGAGGTGCGTGACTGGCTCTCCCGGACCTCTGCGGACCGCGCAGAGGCACGCCGGCAGCGGCATGAGCACCAGAGGGTGCAGGCGCAGCAGCAGCAGGACCTCATCGACGAGGAGGAGCGCTCGAGGCAGGACGTCGAGTGCGATGAGCACACAGGGTTCCTCGACATGCAGTCCGACCTGTTTGAAAACGCTCAGGCCCTGCAGATGAAGGAGGAGTCGGACAAGTTTGCGCGGGAAGACCTCCTCGAGACGACACGCGCGGAGAAGGACACGATCTACCACGACTTCTTCGCACCGCTCGCCGAATGGAAGGCGGCCCTCGTCAGCGCGCTCCTCGCCTCCCTCCTGGGGGACGAGGAGGTGGGGCGCTGGCGCATCATCGACGAGCGTGACGAGGAGTGGTCGGCACTCATCGCCACCTTCGACTACGAGCTGGGGTTCGTGCAGCTGCGCACCATACACACAACAGAGGTGCGGCTCCGCGTGCTGCTGCTGCAGCTGGAGTCGCTGCAGCGCCAGGAGTTGCACGAGAGGCGTGCCTTCCTGGAGGTGTTCAACGACTCGCTGGAGATGTCCGTCGCCCCGTGGCTGGACTCCCTGGGGGCGGTGCGGTATTGGAGCGACCACATCAAGAAGAGGCGCGAGAGGGTCCGCGACACCCGCACGCACATCCAGGAGATGAACCTGTTTGAGGAGCAGCGCAGCGCGACGGTGCGCCGCCCCTGCCACCGCGAGGGCCCGGAGCGTGTGGACCCGGGGAAGGTGTGGCGTGGCTGCACCGGCGTGCCGGATGGCGAGCACCTCAAGAAGTCTGTCGACCGCGCTCCCCTCGGCAGGGCGCAGCGGTCCGCCGCCACACCGGAGCCGCTCGACGGGTCTTCCTCCAGCCCCCACCGCGACTGCAGCCCGCTGCGCATGCGGTCAGTCACTGGGGTGATTGCGTCTCCCCCACGCAAGGGTGGCGCCAAGGGGAATAAGCTCATCGCACGCACCCCCTGTGTGCCGGACTACGCTGGGCACCAGCAGAGGCGCAGGTATGGCAAGTTCTGTTTTGGGAACAGGTTGAGTTTGGGGTTAATAGACCATCCCCTACAGTGTGCTCAAGCGTGCTCAAAAGGGTGGGGTTGTCGTGCTGCTGCATCGTTTGGAGGAAGCCGTCGTGGCCCCACCGCGCCACCGCCACAGGGAAGAGGAAGGGCTTGCCGTTAGGCTCGGGAACATCGGCAGCTACACAACACCGCAGTTTCTCACGATGCGGAAGACTGTGATCCAGAAGTTCCTGGAGCTGAAGGAGGCAGGGGAGTACCCCTTTGACGGGCAGTACACATATGACAACAGCATCACCAACCTGCGCACGCTGCGCCTGGCGCAGGACGAGCTGCACGACGTGCGTGCAGCGCTGTGCGACAAGCTTGCGAAGCAGCTCAGCTCCAAGACCTCCTTCGCCAAGCGCAGCGGGGTGCTGGAGCAGTGCCGGGTGACAGGGAAGTGGAACGCCTTCGAGGTCTCCCGCTGGACCTACTCCGAGTTCCAGGACGACCCTGCCAAGTGGCGTGCCCTCAAGACGGAGGTAGACCGCGTGGCCTACTGCATCCTCAACTACAAGAAGGCGATGCTGCGTGTCCTGGCCAACGCCACAAGCATAGGCCACACCGTGCTGGCAGACTGCACCGAACAGACTGCCTTCTCCGAAGTCTCCTCTGTATATGAGTACTGGGCACGCTCGCATGCCCAGGGGCTTGTCTCGACGAACGCCTCGCCTGCCATACGGTTCACAGCAGTTTGCAAGCACTACGGTGGGACGCAGCGCGAAGGCGTGCACATCCCGCCAGTGCACCCCTCACCTGGGCCGGGGATGTCGATGCCGAAGACGCCCAAGCAGCACCTCGAAGCAACGTCGCCTCAGCGCATATAGAGTTGGTTTGAAGGCAGGCTGTGCGGAGGCCAGGGTTCTTTGCGTAAACAGCAGGTGCAGTTGGTGCGCTCTGCTGCTGGCCTACTGCTCACGCGTGTGATGTGTGGTGAGGTGGAGGAAGAGAGGTGCAGAGGAGACATGCTCTGCATCCATCGGGCAGGATTTGCCTGCATTGCACAGGCAAAAGCTCCCAAACAGCAGGCCTTGTCCCCGTGTTCTGTTCGCATTATATGGCGCCGCTGTGGCGCCTGTTCCGCTTGCCACACCCCTCACACACAACGCCGGGGTCAGCAGTCTGCCACAAAAATGGCCAGACCCTATCGAGCCAGGTTTGGCAAGGCCCCTGTGATCTCCTGTCTAGCAGGTGTAGAGACGTGTTGAGGTTTCTGTGTGCCGTTCAGCCGGTTTCCAGTCGGACATCCAGGCAATAATCTCAGCCGGATGATGGCAGGCGAAGCGAAGAAATGTAGTCAGATGTCCGGACAAATTTCGGTCGGCCGACCTCTAGACGGAACATCATGCATCCATGTCTTGCCTCCCCCCCCACCCCCTCCTCTTTGTTTAACCTTTGATGCACCACGGCATCGCATCACACACCGGCACGCTGTTATATTTGTGCATTGCGGCACGCCGCTCTCTCAGTCTGGGCAGGCTCTCGTTCCCGGCAGCAGCCGGCTTTCCCCCGTTCCATAGCGAAGCCCCACCATCGCACTCGCATTGTATTTTTGTATTGTACTCACTGGGGGTGAGGGGGGTGGGGGGTGGGTGGAATAGTGTGCTGGAGCCAGCAGAGGCAGATAGTGTGGTATTTTGGCATGGGGTGGGGTGGTGGTGTTACGGGATTCCCTTTGCCATGCGGTGCGGCACAGGAGGGCAAGGTGCTCTGTGTGTGTTAGGGGGTGTGTGCGAAAGAGAAAGAGAGTGAGAAGGAGAAGCCAATAAAGCAAACAAACTTTGACACGGCGGTTTATTGTCACGCGCGACGAAGGGCATTTTCGGAGGAAAATAGAGCAACACGGCAAGAACAACTGCCCGGGGCAGCAGCGAATCCCCCCACGATTTCTGTAACACTGGACGCCCGCCCCGCAGCCAAAAGGGCAAGGCAATCTGCCCCATTATCTTTGGGAGAGACACAGCTGGATCGATCGATCGATCGATCATCCTACTGGCTGTGCCTGTGTGATACCCCCCCTCCCCCCACTCCCACCCCCCTTCCCCATGTCGGCCGCTCCCGATAAGGGGGTTGCCTCACAGAGAGACGGCAGACGAATGCTCCTGCAGCATTGCAATTATATACCCTGTTCTTGGTGCGATCTGCACTGGAGACACACATACACACACACCGCTATCGCAGGCTGGGACACGGCACCGCACACCCAGAGACATTCTACAATGCCCGCCGCCAAGAGGTCGCGCACCGCAGGGGGGTCGGCTGTGACGAAGTCCAGCTCGATGCGCACCGTGCGGGGTGTCCTGATGTTCGAGGAGCCACGCGCGAAGCCGCTGCACCACATTGCCGTGGAGCTCAGCCTCGTCGGGGAGGGCGCGAAGTGGTCCACCGAGACCGACATGAACGGGGCCTTCTGCATCTCCTACGACCCCAAGGGCAGGTCCCCGGACCTGCAGCTGCGCGTCACCCAGACGGAGGTGCGCTACAAGGGGGACGTGCTGGTGCCCGTCTCTGTGGACCTGGCGAACGCCGATATTGAGGTCGCACGGGATGTCACCGATGATGACTACGATTTCGGCACTCTGTACCTGCCCTACTGGCAGCGGGCAGACCGCACCAAGGGCTTCACCCCCAGGACCCTTGTGGACGACCAGCACGAGATCCCGCAGAAGCAGCGCACCGGACACACCGTCCAGGCTGTCGCAGTCGGGGTGTACTCCGCCCTCGACTTCAACCCCTTCAACTCCATCATCTCCATCAGGACCCCCACGGAGAACAAGACCATCAGGATGCGCGAGAACAGGAGGTCCATCAAGCCTGAGAGCGACGACTACCATGTGGAGATGGCGCTCAACGGTTTCAACCCCCGCCTGCTGCGCCAGAAGAAGGGCACCAACCTGTATTACATGGACTTCTCGTATGAGTCGCTGGGGTTGGATGGCATGCACTTCGCGCCGGACACGACTGCCTACTTCGCGCTGAACACCAACACCGGGAAGCTGAAGCTGACGGAGATCGAGCTGCGCAGGAGGTGTGGGGACTTCCAGTCCAGCCCCTACTCGGAGTACGCCCCCACCCCCGAGAAGTACAGCCCCAACATGCCCGGGGCTGACGGGAGGGAGAAGTGGGAGCGCGCGAAGCACATCTGGCGCTGCAACTACTTCTTCTTCGGGGAGGTGGCGACCCACCTGACGGAGACCCATCTGAACATGGAGCAGTACATCCTGACGATGCAGCGCAACGTGCGGAAGAACCCCATCGCAGCGCTGCTGTCGCCCCACTTCTACGGGACGGTGGCCATCAACCACAGGGCAGACAACGTGCTGACTGGCGGCAAGGGCCTGGTGGTCTCCTCCTCCGCCGTCACGCCCTTCTCGGTTGCCGACGCGGTGCACTTCCACTTCCGCACCCTCAACTGGCACGGCTGGACCCCGCGTGAGGCGATCTGCATCTCTCACAAGTTCGCACACCTGCAGAACCTGTTCTGGAAGGTCGTGTCTGACTACGTCGACTTCTACTTCGCTGACGCGAACAACGCAGCAGCAATCGCTGCCAACTGGGATGAGATCAAGCTGATGAGCGACGAGCTTGTCGACAACTCCGTCAGCTACGACGAGACGGTGGATGCTGACGAGGCGGAGTGGAGCTGCCGCAACGAGGTGAACAAGAAGGACAGCCCCCACCCCACGGTGCGCGGGAGGCGCACCGCCGTGTCGCGCGTGACGGAGGTGCGCAGCCTGAAGGAGCTGTCGCCGGCAGACAGGAAGCGGGACATCGGCAACCTGAAGCAGCTGTGCCGCTACCTCATCTTCCACTCCACTTTCCGCCACAGCTACGTCAACGACAGGCAGTTCGACCTGGGTGGTGACCCGGACTTCGCCACGCTGGGTCTGGAGACGGACCTGACGGACCTCAAGAACGACCCCCTCCAGGCCAACTCGGAGAAGGTGAAGAACGACCACCGCAAGACGACCCACACCCTGGTGAACGTGAAGTACGGCTACCTGATGAAGGATGAGGACAGGAACATCCACCCGAAGCTGAAGGAGCTGCTGGAGAACAGCGCCGAGAAGTTCACTGCTCTGGGGCAGGACATTCATGACATCAGGTCATGCATCAACATCTAGGTTGACGGAAGGAGGGGGCGAGGTGGGAGAAGACTATGCAGATCGGAACGACATTCATGATTGCAGGTTCTATTTTATAGAATCAGTCCCCCCCCCCCCCCCCCCGATTCTACATTCTACTCTTTACCCCCCCCCCTCCCGACGCACATACACACCCTTGCCGTACGGCAACCCCGCGCTGTGTGACAGCAGTTCATTACCCAACCCCGCAAACCCCCGTATCCTCTACACCGCTCGATTCCCCCATTTTATTTGTATTCCTGCCGAGCAGAATAGGTGCCAATGACCTGGCGGTATTCTTGCAAAGGCCAAACGCAACCTTTCCCCATAATTTTTTTCAGCCCGAATAATACCAAGGATCAGCTGGCATGTGTGTCCGCCGGAGTTGCATTGCATTCGTATGGGTACTACAGTGCGCTGCGAGCGAATATTTCTGGGGGGAGGGGGGTCGCCCCAGTCGTGTCACACAAACGAACCTTCACGGGAAATCCAGGTTATTTTTCACCCTCAACAAAACGTGGTTCTCTGGGGGAAAAACACAAGAACCAAACGTGCCAGCGTTATAGAAGAGAGAACGCACCGCCACACCTGGCGTGACGGTGTATGCGCAGGGGCATTGGATGTGTTCACACCACATCCACATGCCCACCCCAGACCCCCTCCCTTCTCCCTTCCCCCCTACCTTCCTTATCCGAGTGCGGGGATGCGATCTCTAGGAAGGGACGTTGTTCCAAAAATAATATCGAATGCACGATGTCTGCCTTGGGTGAGATGTGCCCTTTTTTTTTGTCCCACACAACAATAATCCGAAACTAAACCTGTTGGCCACCTGCTCCCGTCGCCACACCATCGGATGTCTGCACCTGGGTGTTGCGCGTGATCCTGTGTTTTTTTTTCTCTCTCTCCCGCCTTTTATTTTGAATTGCTCGCATTTGCACGCCTCGACTCCCCCATTTTTCACCTGCTTCCCTGCTTCCCTGTGCCCATGGACTGATGACTTCTTCACCCGAGACTTGTGCGGGGTTCGTCGGTTTAGGTGTATAGAAGCCTTCTGCCGAGTCTGGGGTTATGTGGGTGTGGGAGAAGAACGTTAATGTGTGAGGGCAGCCTCCGCGTGTAGCTCCCCATGACACGCGCTCTTCTGTGGTTCCCATGGCACAAAGCAAGACTCTCTTCGCAACGCTTCGGTATTGAGGGAGAGGGTGTACATTTGTCATGGGTGTAATCACACTTAAGACACAGCTGAGAGAGAGAGAGAGAGAAGAGGTTTTTCACGCAAACACACACGCGCCCCATCCGGAAAGCCTCTGCGATGCCGCAGCGAGCGTACCCATGTTCCCCCGTTCCCTCCCCGGCCCATGTTTCTTCTGGGCGAGCCCTTCCAACTCTTGTGCTTCTTCCATTGACACCCCTGTGCCCGAGCCGCTCCAAAATGAGGTAGTTCGTGTGGCGCAGATCGCAAAAAAAAATACATAGGGAAAAAACTACCAAACAGCAACAACAATAACGACAATAACTACAACCCGCAACCCACCCCCCCCAATAACACCGATACGCAAAACCACCAAATGCCAATCACAATATTACTGTCTGGAGTCGCTGATGTCTTCCAGGCTGTTGATGCTGATTGCTGTAAACCTAACATAACACACAGTACATTACCGTACGACCCCCCGGGCAGAACCTTTCGGGGCGCCAAACCCCAGAAAAATATACTTTGACTGAGAGTGCAGCTGAGGGTGCAGGATATCCTGTTAAGGGCAACCCCGCACGATGGTGGGTTGACATTCACACAACACTGGAGAGGTGTTGCCAAGAAGAAGCCAAACGAAGAGCAAGCCTAAGCCAGCTTATTTCGGACCTGCCCCCCCTTTTCCCCCCCGCATTGCGTGTTCCATTTCGCTGAGCATGTGTGCACTGCACCCCGCCCCCCCCCCCCCCTAGGGGGGGTCAAATGCCACCCTTTTACGTGGACAAACACGATTTTTCAAAAAACCGGCGCAGAGGCCCCAAAGCCCCCGTAAACCCTCCAAACCCCCCCAGATCGGTCCGGAAACCCATCGAACCCCACTTTTCCACCATTCCGGGCACCTCAGGTGCCCGAATTGGGGTACCTAAATTTTGTGCCACCGTTTGGTACCGGACAGTGCCACTGTGTGGGAGGTTGGAAAAGAAAATGCCCCAACACACCACATCTGAGGGTTGCAATGCATGTTGCTTGCCAACCACGTCATCCGGTGGGTGTCAGGCGCTATGTAGGTGGCATTAGCCAGGTCTTCGATGTGTTCTGGCTTGTATATGTACCTCCCTGCCACCATGCACCGGGAGGCTGCCTGTAGGTACGGAACAAGTCCAGATGGTCGTGTGATTCCTGTGCAGCAGTGCTCCACAACCGGGATGTGTTGACAACGACTGTTGCAACACGAGCTGTACATTCCGGGAACACACGAAGTGCGCTGTCGTGGTACCCATTGTGCCAGAATTGGTACTTGCTGCGGTCTACTTTGCCTGGCCCAAGAGCACTGGTACTGAACAGTGCAATATGCGTGGCGAGGTGAATGCAACGGAAGCGCGCAAAGTCAATACAGCTCTCGGATGGCGGGTGGTGGTGTCACTAGTGTGTGACGTTCACTCGAGGATACAACGCATCACAATGAATCAGCAACCGTGGACCGAGTACAATACGCTCTCTGTGGCTGGTGTGGGGGACAAAGGCAGTGCCTGTGCCGCAGGCAGGGAGGTACATATACAAGCCAGAACACATCGAAGACCTGGCTGATGCCACCTACATAGCGCCTGACACCCACCGGATGACGTGGTTGGCAAGCAACATGCATTGCAACCCTCAGATGTGGTGTGTTGGGGCATTTTCTTTTCCAACCTCCCACACAGTGGCACTGTACGGTACCAAACGGTGGCACAAAATTTAGGTACCCCAATTCGGGCACCTGAGGTGCCCGGAATGGTGGAAAAGTGGGGTTCGATGGGTTTCCGGACCGATCTGGGGGGGTTTGGAGGGTTTACGGGGGCTTTGGGGCCTCTGCGCCGGTTTTTTGAAAAATCGTGTTTGTCACCCCCATTTGACCCCCCCTACCCCCCCCCCCCCCCCCAGACAACTGCTACACACCCTCCCGTTGTGCATTGATCTGCCTTGTACAACATATCTGGTGTAGTGACTACAAAAAAGACTAACATTGCGAGAAGGTGCTGGGTGATTTACTTTTCCATTCCCTCTCGACGATCAAACCCCCCCCCCCCCCCACGCCCCCTGCCACATTTGCCCTTCCCCCTCCCCCCCCCCCATTCATTCATACACGGAACCAAATCTGCAACGTTTATAACACATCCCTTCCCCCGCCTTACACCCCCCCCCCCCCGTCCCCACCGCCACCCCAACCCACGAACGGAGCCCTGGTTAATGCAGAGGATGTTCCCTCATTGGAGGCCTTTTCGCTTGTGCGCTGAATTTGGCGCACAGCAGAAAACAACATTGCGATAAGGTGCTGGGAGACTTGCTTTTGCTTTCACTCTCGACAATCAAATCCCCCCCCCCCTCCCCCCTGCCAGTGCCAACAACGATACAGGGGCACAAAGTATATGGTGTCAAGGAGAGACTACGTATTACGTACAGACACCTGGTTGTGTTTTAGTGATACTGTATTGCGGTCCAACCACCAAGCCACTGACAGACAACTGCTACACACCCTCCCGTTGTACATTGATCTGCCTTGTACAACATATCTGGTGTAGTGACTACAAAAAGGACTAACATTGCGAGAAGGTGCTGGGAGATTCACTTTTCCATTCCCTCTCGACGATCAAATCCCCCCTGCCAGTGCCAAAGAGATGGTGAAGAGAATGGCTGGTGCTCTTGTTGTCTTTTGTTTGACCCCCCCCCCCCCCAACCCAAACCCAACCCGCCCCACCCCCGACCCCAACCCGTCCTGGGGTGCGGTGCCGCTGCACACACCTGACGAGGAACCAGCCGCTGAAGAGAGCGTTGGTGGGAGGTGCAGCAGGGCAGTGCAAAACCAAATGCAGGGAGGGTTGTTGCCACACACAAGGGCTTGGCCAGACACCCCCTCACACCCCACGCCCCTCCCCCACTATTGTAGCGTGTCAGTCTATGCCGTGTCTGCTGGGCATGGGATGCGTCGTGTGTCCGGTAAGGGTTGTCCACCTGTCTGTGGGGTTTCGTTTGCAGGTGGTGTTCTGTGCATGGTCCCCATCATTGTAGCCTTGGGAGAGAGCCTGGGGGGGTAGAGCGCTGGGTATGGTGCGTCACACCCATCATCACGCATGGTTCCCTGCAGGTTGTTTCTGCCCAGCCCTTTCTTTTGAAAGTTCAGCCCCCGCCCCCGCCTCCGCCAAACACCACCAACAATGTCTGTGCACATCCCCGGGTCGCTGCTCACCAGCCCGACGACGAGCTATGACGTGACGCTGGGCAACCACGCGACGAACTTCTCAGCTGCCAACGCACAGCTTGCGGGGATCGAGCAGGGCATGGCTGAGGCGGCGACGGCGGACAGGATCATGTATGAGGGGTGTGTCGCCCGCACCGCAGAGGCGGCCGCGATTGCGAAGAACGCGCACGCGAATGCGAACACCCGCATGCTGCACGCGACATCCATCGCAGACACCAGCAACTACCGCACGCTGTTCAGCCCCTCCTCTGCCTACGGCCCGGCCGGGCCCTTCGGTGCCACCGCACCCATCACCACACCCTACGTGCAGGGCTACCTCCACCAGCGCTGATGGCGATGGCATTGCCTTGCTGAGTGCCTGCCTGCCCTACTGGGGGCCCCTCCCCTCCCCTCACCGCTGACCCTGCTCCCCGGCTGCTCCGCTGCGGCAGGCGGGAGGGGGGGGGGGGGGGGGCGAGCGGGTCGGGGCAACCTCCTCTTCCCTTCCCGATCGCCGCGAGCAGGGTGAGGCGCTTATACTTTTTTAGATTAATATCAGCCAACAGCTGTGTGTAGTCCAGCAGCTGTGGGATGTGCCAAATGGGAAAGCCTGTGTGTTCTGCTGGAGATACGGTTGCTGGTGGGCTTATTGCTGGGCGAGGGGGGGGGGAAAGGGGGGCAGTGTAAATCCCACTCCACCCCGCCTTTGGTGGCAGTGGCTGCGGCTGTGGCGTTCACACTGAACCCCCTCTCTCTCCCCCCCCCCCCTCCCTTCTCACTCTCTCAACCCGCACAGCCCTCCGCCTGTTGTATTGTACCAATAATTCCTTCTCCCACCCCCCCCCCCCTCCCTCCCCCTGTGTCTTAGCTGTTCCCGAGCGCGCTGCACACCCGCCCCGCCCCCTGGGTGTTTGCAGCGCCCATGTTTGTAATACCCCATGTCCCCTCCCCGTGCCAAAACGGGCAGGGCTACTTCCCCCCCATGTGGGACGTTTTCCGGCTCTTTTATCCCCTGTGCAACCCAGGGCCTACTTCCACTGACTGACGAGCTGTGACTGGTCGTGAGACCCCCCATGTGCACCCACCCCCCTCCCCCCCCCCCCCCGGTGCAAACCAAGACCCACACTCGCCCACTCGATGCCGGGAGGCGTGAAGGATCCTATGCAGTAGGATGCGCCACCCTCACCCCCACACCCGCAGCCCCGCAGCCCCCCCTCTGCATATCGTAAAAAGGGATTGTCTCAGATTGCAATGGATCATATTGCGAGGAGGTGCTGGGAGATTTGCCTTCCCCAAGGCGCTTTCACCCCCGACAATCAAAACACACCCTTCATATCGAATGAAGGGCTGCCGGGCTCTTCTTAATGCACCCCCTCTCTGCGCAGGAAAATCACCCCCACCGCAACGAGTGAAGGGTGATCATTCTTGTGCTCTCTTCTATATAAGGTGTCCGCTGGCCCATTGCATGTTGATCGCGACGAGACCTTGCCCACGGGGGGTAGGCAAGGTACAAGTTGTGGTATGGAAAATTAGGATGGGGTCTGAGAGGGTAACAAGGCCACAGATCATGTTATAGTGGGGGTATTTCCGGGTTCCGACACATTCTGGACCGGTTTTTCATATTTTTTTGGCCCAAAAATGACCTCCGAGGGAAAGTGGAATTTTGGGGTTTGTCCCCCACCGCCTCACCCCCTCACCGCGACCAAACCAAACACAACACATCCACCACTACCACTGCCCCCTCCTCAGGTGTAGAAGGGCATATCAGGCCCACCGCCACCGCCACCGCCACACCCTCTCTAGTTCACCTTTATTTAGAGCACCTATTCCTATCCCCGTTGCTCTGCCTCTGCCTCTATCTCTCTCGACTTCCACACCCCCCCTCTCTCTCTCTCTCGAGCTTTTTCTCTCTCTCCGTCCCCGTGGAGGGTTAGGGTATCAAGGCATACACAATGTCCGTTCCGACAGCACCGCCTGCCCCTTCGGCACCGCCTGCGCCTCAGGGTGTGGAGCCTGCCAACCCTTATATCGCGCAGCCGCCGCCTGCACAGCCGAACCCATACACGACACATGTGGTTCCGCAGCCCGGGCCGCCGCAGCAGGCGATGCCCACAGCGAACACGCCACTTTACCCACAGCAGCAGGTGGTGTATGGGCAGCAGCCGTACTACGGCCCCCCCCCTGCGGGCTACCCGCCCCCAGGCAAGGGCGGCAAGGGGCGTGGCAAGGGGAGGTACGGCCGCGGCGGGTACTACCCGCCCCCGCCACCCGGGCATCCCTACCCGGCG
Organism: Rhynchopus euleeides; assembly: GCA_963210315.1. NCBI lineage: Eukaryota > Euglenozoa > Diplonemea > Diplonemida > Diplonemidae > Rhynchopus > Rhynchopus euleeides. The sequence continues at coordinate 978,150 of OY723269.1, forward strand.
CAGCCGCCGCCGCCGAAGAACAACGATGCGGATGTGGGGGCTGCGGCGTGTGCGGGGTTCCTCGCGGCGTGCTGCCTGTGCTGCATGTTGGAGGGGCGGTGAGGTAGAGCCGAGTCTGGTGTGAATGGGAATGGGGTGGATGTGTGTCTCGGGGAGAGAGGGGGGGGGGGGGAGGAGTGGGAGGGTGTGTGTGTGTGTGTGTGTGTTGTGCTGCTGAAAAAGAGATAAAAATATTGGAAGATCGTTTTCCAGACATTTTCCCTTGGTGTGTTCGGTTGCTCCCCCCTCCCCCCCTTCTTTTCTCTCCCCCCCCCCCCTCTCTCTCTCTCGCTGCCCGTCGAGAGCGGCCCCAAATTGTTTTGTTGTTTGGGGTAGCAGTGCTGGCATTGCGGAGTGTCCCCGAGAGTACACAACGTGAGCACCGGGCCCCCATATATACTTCACCGCATGGAAACAGTATCAAGCAGGATAGCAGGGATCTAAGTACCTTTAGGGGGTCTTCGCTGGCCGTTATCCTTCGTCAATCTCCGTCAGTTTTCAGCTAATTCAACAGGAAATTCACCAAAATGCACTGACGATCACCCCGTAGCGAAGACCTCCTTAATGCCTTTCGCTTGTGATGCCTATGCCCCCCCCCCCCTCCTCCTCTGCTTGCATTGCGAGAAGGTGCTGGGAGACTTGCTTTTCCATTCCCTCTCGACGATCCAACCCCCCCCCCCCTCCCCCCCGGGCCCTTTGCGTCGCCCCATCTGCTGGCGCATCTCGTGTTTTGGCCTGTTTGCCATGTCCTGTGCGGTGCTGCATCCTCTCGCAGTGGCAGTGTTGTCTCTCTGTGTGCCCTTTGTCTACACGGTGGACTCCAGCGGGGGTAGGGTAACCCTTTTCGGGAGTCTCAACTAGGGGGAGTCCAACTCCCGCTAGCGGGAGTATAGACTCCCGCTAGCGGGAGTCTATACTCCCGCTAGGGGGAGTCTGACTCCCCCTAGCGGGAGTCTTTTCACCTATTTGAACGATTTTTGAACGATTTTTGGCCGTGCTCGTAGCATTCCCCGTTGAGGGGGTCGCTATTTCGTGTTCTCCTGGCCGCACGGAGGCATTGCCTTACGTCGCCTCTTCCTCTTTTCCTTTGGTGGTGTGTTGGTCTGGCACAGAGGGCGGGACCGTGCTGATATGCACAGTGACGACTCTCCCTTTTGTTTTGTGCCCGCCTCCACCGAGATTCGGCTGATGCCTCTCAGACTGGGGGCGGGCGGTCGCCGACCCTTTTCTGTACGAGGTTTTCCACAGGCTGCACACCTGCCCCGCGGCTGTGTGGCAGTCTTCGCGGAGTGCAATGCGAAGGTCTGGCCTGACGTGGTGTGACTATTTAGACTCCAGGTGTCTCCACCCTTCCTGGTCTGGGGAGCCTCGGTACCCAAGCAGTTTTCGGTCATGCCCTGGACCACGGCCGTGCTAGACTCCTGGTGCAGGCACCCGTCATGGTCCGGGGACGGCCCCCCCAGGCAGTTTAACGTCTTACCCAGGACTTGTTTTTTTTTTCCCGGAGTCTGACTCCCCCTAGCGGGAGTCTTTTCACCTATTTTCACTCATTTTTCCCATGATACCTATGCAATGTGGCACTCGTCACTGAAGTACAGCCACACCAAACGAAACGGACGTTTCCACCCATCCCAGCTCGCAGACCTGATTCACAAAAATGGGGAAGACGACAACGAAGCCGGCAGCGAAGCCGGCGGCAAAGTCGATTAAGAAGAAGAAGAGCGCAGAGAGTCCCGAGGCTGCGGAGGCGACGAACATTGTGCATGATTTTTGCACGGCCTTCCCTGTTAAAAAAGGGGGCAGTGTGCTGACACTGGGATCCATTAGAAGGCTCCTAGCAACGGTGTTGAGCAAGGAGCTCCACCAGCACAGCACCCAGGTGGCCAACGCAATCATCGCCATGTCTTCCCTGACATGGATAAGTTCGCTGTCAGGGAAGTCGCAACGATGCGGAAGGAGGGCGCTCTCCGTCATATACAAGGTGGAGGCGAAGTATGGCAAGGTGCAGGATACAAACGTGTCGTCGGGGGCAGCCTGAAGCCGCGAATGATCGCGACACGGGCGAACGGCTTGGCACCGTGGGTCTGGATAGATGCTGGAGTTCGGCCGGGTGAAACCGGAAGTCGCAGCAAAATTTGCCCCCCCAGATTTCTTCCTCAAACCCACCCGTGGGCTGATCCGGCCTTGCACGGTGGACTCCAGCGGGGGTAGGGTACCACTACCGGGTTTAACCCTTTTCGGGAGTCTCAACTAGGGGGAGTCCAACTCCCGCTAGCGGGAGTATAGATCAGCAGTGGGCAACAATGAGGCGATGCGGGGGGCGAGGGCACCGATGCTCACTGTGCGACATCCCAGAAGAACGCTGGTATCAACAGGTGCATCGATACCCGCACCTGACTCTCTCTGAGATGAAAGAGGCTGGCTACCCCTCCCTCTTGGCAGGTGTGCTTCCCAATGCCCGCTACGTCACCCCAGCACTCCATGACTGCAAGGGGCTCGCCATGCGGCTGATCAGGGTACTGGATGACAGGGGTGGAGCTTGGGGGTTTTTTCGGGTCAGCTGACCTAATTTTCTGCAGGCCCTCACAAAAAATCAGGTCAGGGGTAAAAAGAAAAAAAAATATAGATTTTCGGGAAACCGGAAAAGTTGGCTCCTCGCCTTGGGGCCTCAAGGTGACCAGGAGGCGTTTCGTGAGCAAAGTGACCCCAGCGACATGAGCACAGGCCTCAAACAGTCACAATAGAGGACAAATGAAGCTGCCCAACCCGTACCGTGCAACAGACGTTTACTACCGTGGCCTCCGGTGGCTGGGGGGCTCCGCCCCCCAGACCCCCCTGTGGCATGTGCCTGTCTTGTACCCAAGCCCTTTACATCAGGGAATCTCAGTATCCTCAGGAGGACGCAGCCAACTCACACAGAATCCGTACGCCCGCAAGTCACAGATGTTCACTACCGTGGCCTCCGGCGGCTGGGAGCTCCGCCTCCCAGACCCCCCCTACGGCATGTGTTTGTCTTGTAACCAAGTCCTTGCGCGTCCGGGGCTGCATATCGGTTCCGGTACCTCGCGGGAGGCTGGGCCCGAGCACTGATCTCTGAGACGAACCGGGGGGGAACCCATAAGAAAAAATTGGCTGACCCGATCTGACCCGATCCAGCCCGCAACCCCATATTTCAAGCTCCACCCCTGCTGGATGAGACAACAAAAAAATATTCGACAAGACCTGTACAAACCTTGCACTGAATGTGTCGCAGCATGGGACAGGTGCTCAGTTCCGGAAGGTCGTGCTTGCCTGTCACAGGACACACCTACAAGGGCTTGTTCCGCTACCTCTTTGTCTCCCTTGCAGACCTCATGCATTTCCGGTATGCAGACATCCCCTGGCGCTTCTGGGGATGCAAGGATGAGTCAGCCCGGATTCCCTTCTTGCGTGCTCGGATCTCAGGGCATATATTTCACTGGTTGATGGAGCATGCCGAAAAGGGATCAACGCGCAATGCCTACGTACACAGTCTCCATCATTGGTGGGCTCCAGAAGATGCAGTGCCTCTGCAGAACAACGACGAATTTGAAGAAGCAGAGAACGGACATCGCAAGAAAGATGCCGTTACAATCGCCAGCTCCGCAATTTACGAGAGAGATCTTGCGATGGCAGAAGAGAAGCGGCGCGCATCGGGCATGCCTTGGAAGGTTGCGCACCTGTCGCAGGACGGGATCCTCGGGTATAGAGAAGTCATCCTGTGTCCGTGTCTGCACACCCGACACGCTCATAGATTGGCTGTGTATGTTCTTTGCACACAGTTGACACAGCTGCAGAAGGGGTTTGTGCACTGCAACACACAGGACTTCGTTGAACCCATCAGCGCGCCCTACTTCCTGTTCCGGTTCCCCGAAGGACACCGCAAATTATCGCTCTGCTTGTGCAAAATGCCAATCCCGCTGGGGGCGACTTTCACACCATTCGTGTCATCCGAGGCGACTTTGAGCACGCTTGACCAACGCGCACAGCAGGAGGGGGATGACAGTTCTGACGAAGAAGATGAGGCCTGCAGGATGGCTTGTCTTGCCCAAGGTGTAACACAACTACGACAGGCGATGGCCGCACTTTGACACCTCAAATTCTAACCGCTCACCTCCGCAGGTGTAGCCGCTACCAGGAGGATAGGTAGGTAGTCCAGAGTCCGGGGAAACTGACAGAAGCAAAACAAGCCCCTCCCCATCCCTCTTCCACCATGATTTTACCCCCCACGCCAGTAGACTGTAACTATATCATGGGAAAAATGGATGAAAATAGGTGAAAAGACTCCCGCTAGGGGGAGTCAGACTCCCCCTAGCGGGAGTATAGACTCCCGCTAGCGGGAGTCTTTGACACCCGCTCAGACTCCCGCTCCCAGACTCCCGCTAGGGCCGCTGGAGTCCACCGTGTAGCCAAATTTGTGATATTGCTTTTGCCGCCCATCGAAGATGGGCGTGGGGTGGGAGGGAGGGTGAAGGTTGCCTCTCTTTTGCTTTTTTGCCGTTTCCGTGTGCCAATAATAGCAGAAAAAGAGCAGCAAATAAAGAGGAGCCGTGGTGATGTGCTCAGTGTGCAGTGCGTGTGCCTCGGAGATTGTTTCGCTCAGTGGTGCATGTGGCAGATAGGGGTGATGTCGTGCCTTGTCTAGTGGGGCACCCCCAATAAGAATGGAACCTGAATACGAACAGTGCTGCTGCCCGTTCGCTCAATTGCCAGACAGATGCATTGCAATCTTTGGATTGTTGACGCGTGGCAAAGCCGTCAGAGTGACAGATAGCCCCCGCCATGCTGCCTGCTTGTCACCAATTGCAATGCCAGTATATGGGGGCCTTCGCTACCAAGTGTGACTGAGTGAGAAAAAGTGAGCCACGGCGCACTTCCCCTCACTGGCTGACGAGCAGTGACGAGTAGTGACTGGTAGCGAGGGCCCCCTATTGTTTTTGTTGGTGTGGCCGTTTTCGCCCCTTCTATGCACCCCAGAACTACCTTCAATGGTGCCCCTGACGACCCCATATTGCGTAGTTTGTGCGTAGTGAAAAGGGGGGGGGGTCTCATTTTTTGGTCCCCTTTTCCGGCCTCAGCCAGTTCTCTGTCTCTTTGCCGGGTTCCCAAACTCAAGGAGTTCTTGCTGTTCCGGGGTCAGTGCGGGTGCAGGCGCTTCAGGTGCTGCAGGTGCTGCAGGTTCTTCAGGTTCTTCAGGTGCTGCAGCGCTGGCAGCCTTCGGTGCGGGTTTCGACGCCGGCTTTGCAGCTGTCTTTCGGGGTGCCCTTTGGCGCGGTGCCTGCTTCAGCTCGTCGGGATGATCCAGCTTCTTCTTCAGTGTCTTGCAGCTCGTTGCGTGGCGTAGAAATGCATCGGTACTGCTCAATTTTCCGACGTGGCTCGGAATCTTTTTCTTGCAGCTGCAGGTAACGACACCATGCCCAACAACAATCCCCAGACCGTCGAGGGAGAGTGGGCGCCTGGATCCCGTGACACAGATCTCTAGTGCCGTTGTGATCCCCTCTGATAACGTCTCCTGGACGTTGTCAGCGGAGGTTGCCTGTGTGGCGGTGACCTCCGTATACCCCGCGGGGTCCCGTGCCAGCAGCGCCTTCTTCAGCTTTTCGTCGACCCCTCGGTCGACGCTCGCCTTAATGTCGAGGGCCACCTTCAGGGTGGCACCTTGCATCGCCCTGAAGGCTGTGAGCGTATCATCACTTGCAATCTCCAAGGTGTTCTCCCCGTGTTCGAACTGCACCGACCCAACCACGACTGCGTCCTTGCCACAGAGAAAGGAGTGCGCTCTCCAGATCGCTCGGACGCGCCTCTTGTAGTCCCGCTCACTCTCGGATTTTTTGCGACCCTGTTTGGGAGGAAGGCGTGTCTCAAACGCCTTCCACACGGTGTCGAACGTGTCGACACTCGTCATTGTTGTTCCTAGGTGCAGTGTGGATGATGGAGTGTGTGTGTAGGTTTTTTTTCGGGGCATCCGGACCATCTCTGCAGCTGTTGTTTCGTAGAAGTGTGTAGGGGGTACTACGCGGCTCCTGGAGCTCACTTCCTTCCCAGGTGTTTCTGGGCATGGGGCAACCTTGCCCAGGTGTTTCCCCTGTTCTTTCGGACGGTACATAGTGAGTTCTGGCAATATTTTTTTTTCTCGGTCAGCGCAGTGCCTCCAGTCCTGTCTCAGTAGCCACACAGAAAGGGGGACCAAAAAAAACTGGGGGGGGACCAAAAAGCGAGACCCCCCCCCCAGATTGCGTAGTTTGTGCGTAGTGAAAAGGGGGTAAATCAGGGGCACCATTCAAACTACCTTATTTTTTACCCATTTTTTAGGCGTCAAAAATGGACATGTCATATGCAGCAAGGGGGCAAACCACTCCCCAAATTTTGCTCAATGATTCCACGGCAAGCCAGATTTTCTGATCAATTAGTTTGTTTGAGTATGTTCCTGGCCCTTGTTTGGAAAGTAGATGACCCCTGGCTGGAGAGGACGGTTGTGCTCGACCGGACGGAGAGAGAACCTTCTCCATAACCACCACCACTCCACAATGCCACTAGTGGCAGGAAGGCCGGGTGTTACAGGCCTCAACCAGGGTTCCAAGGCTCTCCACTTCCTGGCTGCGTCAGGGATCACCGGGTACAGCGAGCAGGATTACCTGTCCCGACACCCAGCATGTACCACCGGAAGAACCCGAAACAGCAGCCCCCCCCTCATGGGGGTTGCAAGAGGCACGGAAATCCTCCTGAGGTTGTGTGGGCGGTTAAGCCCAAACTCGCCATCGGGGGTACACTGGTCGAGCGCGCCAGCACTGGTCACAGTGAACAAGATAGTTGGCAGCGCTTTTGGTGACAACCACAATCTACCTTGTCTTGTTGTGAAGACTGTGCGCACAAACAACGCCTAAGGCCCTTACCTTTTAATGACATTTTGTGATGTGTCCTTTTCAAGATCACCACACCGCAGGTTATGGCACACCACAGCAAGCTGGTGCTGGCGCTGGTGCTGTGGGTGTCACTCATCAGCCCTGGTGATACACAGTGTTGTGGTGTGACCAACACTGATCCATGCCCCTGTCAGAAGGATGATTGGAATATGGCGAGTCGATGCGGATGTGCAAGCTGTCCCGCAGGGTACTATGGCGCATCCTGTTCGGGTACGTGTGATTGTCACCAAGGTGAGTGCACTCATCCCAGCGGGGGCTGCCGCTGCTTTCTCGGATGGGCTGGACTGGCTTGCGATGAAAAAATACCCTCTGTGACATCACAGTCTGTGTCCCTGACAAACTGTTTGGCCGTGCAGCACACGACAACATGCCCGTGGGTTTTCGAGCCTTTCATATTGTCTCTGACAGGGATACATTTTTCTGAGAATCCTGACGGAAACACAGTGCTCTTCCGAGACCTCAAGTCCGGTGACGAACTTGATGCGTTTGATGTAACGTACCTGAACACAACCTCGACGAGACTGGATGTGTCTGTGATATTCAACAGTACAGACCGTCCACGTGTGTTCACAATTAAGGTATGGTATTTGAAAGGCCACTTCTGCCACATTCCATTCTTCAGATCGAAGTTGTATCTGATGGCGTGACGTCAAATACTGAGTTTCACTTCCGGTTTGGTCAACCCACTCCGGAGAGCGCTGCACAATTCCTGTATTTGATTGCTCTAACACCGATAGCCCCGAGCGTCACGGGTACGTTGTCAGACAGCCTGTCTCAGTCTGGTACTGAATCGCTTTCAGAGACAGACACAATGACGAGCAGTGAGTCAGCAACCCTCACTGTGAGTGAGACATCTTCGATGACTGCAGCCGGCACTATCACAGCCTCGCCCACTGGTATGCACATTGTACACAGGCACTTTTATTCTCTTGAGGGGGGAATCACGGGCACTGCTCTCCCCTCTGTAGGGAGCAACACGCCAACGCGCAGTCCGACGCACTCGGTCACTCACACCGCACCTTCGACTGATACGGTGACAAAGACCGACACCCTGACACCTACCGCTACGCTGTCCGGCACAGACACACTCGCAGTGACAGTGACGCCGTCATCCACTGCCACTGCCACACCCACCGGCAGCAGATCCTTGACTGCCACAACGACGCACAGCGGCACACCATCTGGAACACTCAGTACCACCGCGACACAAACTGTGTCACTAACAGACACGCTGACAGACACCATCACCCCAACAAGCCTGACGGTCACGACAACTCCCAGCAGCACCCCAAGCCTGACGTTGAGCCCAACAGTAACAGTGTCTGTGACAATATCGGGAACAGAGTCTGCGACCGATACAACAACATCAACCCCTTCTGCAACAGACACATTTTCAATTACGCAGAGTGCTACCGTGTCAGGGAGTCAGTCAACGACAGCCACATCAACGACAACCGCAACAGCATCTTTGACAGAGACACTGCCTGTCACACCAACCTTGACACTGAGTGTATCCCAGACTACCACACTCAGTGAGTCGGCAACCGATTCTGCGACGTTGAGTTCGACGGAAACAGTCACAATGTCGGAGTCTGCATCAGAGACGAGCAGCTCGTCTGACACCGTGACTGTCACAGACACCACCCCTCTGACTGCAACAGAGTCACACACCCCCAGTTTGACAGCAACAGAGACAGCATCTCTCTCAGCAATAGTGACCCCGAGTGAGACCCCGACCACCACCCTGTCCCTTGTGCCAACAGGCACGGAGACGTTCACCGAGACTTTTTCACGTAGTCCCACACTGAGCATGTCCATATCCGAGAGTGTGACCCTCACAGAGCCGGTCACTGCGACCACGACACACACCCTGACTGAGACGATGTCGTTGACGCCATCTTCCACACCATCACTGTCAACAAGTCTGACAGCAACAGACATCTCTACGTCCACCAACAGCGCGACTGCACCGGTGTCACCCACAGGCTCCGCATCGCTGTCTGCCACACACTCTGCGACTGAGAGCGCAAGTGTGACAGACAGCCCAACCTCGACACCCCAGCCTACATCCTCCGTGACACTGTCTCTGACCTCCACCTCAACAGCATCCCCAACCGTGACGGCAACCAGGAGAGCGACAGCGTCGCCGACCCCCTCCCCATCTCTGAGTGCCACCCCAGTGCCCACCGCCTCTCTCACCACCTCTGCGACGTGGACGACCTCCGACACCCCTACCTCCACCTCCACCCCCTCTTCCACTTTCTCCGTCACTGTGTCCCGCACGACAAGCGCTTCGCGCACGACAAGTTCATCCGTATCGGCATCAGACACGCCCACGCCTATCCCTACCCCCACACGCTCTCCCTCCATCCTCCCCACCCTCACCCCCACTGCGACGTCGACACCCTCCGACACCCCCACCCCCACCACCTCCCTCACCGTATCCCACACGGCAAGCTCATCCCTATCGGCATCCGAGACACCGACGCCTATCCCCACCCCCACCCACTCTTCCTCCATCATCCCCACACCCACATCAACGTCGACTCCCTCCAAGACCCCCGTCCCTACCCCCACGTCCGCTATCTCCCTCACCGTGTCCCGCACTGCCAGCGCTTCGCGCACGGCAAGCTTATCGCTATCGGCATCCGACACTCCTAGCCTTATTCCCACCCCCACCCCGTCTTCCTCCATCATTCCCACACCCTCTTCCTCCAGCACGCTGTCCGATACGGCCAGCCCATTTTTAACTGCGACCGTACCCATGTCCTCGACCCCATCGCATTCGACATCCCGTACGCCGGCCCACACGGCGACGCTCAGCCCCACACCCTCTGACAGCGTGTCGGCGACGCGCAGCACGAGCCATTCCCTCACACACACATCCTCTGCATCTGCCACTGGGGCCATCACCATTTCCGCCACAGAGTCGCTGTCAGTGTCACGCTCGGAGAGCGCGACGGAGTCGCTGTCGCTGACCCTGACTGATTCGCCGACCCTACTGCGCACAGAGTGCCCGCAGTATTACCACCACCCGCCCCACTGCGAATGCGGGTTGTGGTATTCCGATGATGTGTGCAACTGCGCCTTGCGGGAGTGCCCCACGTGCATCCCTGGGTATTACGGTGCAACCTGCGAGGCCCAGTGTGCCTCCACCACATGCAGCGGACGCGGTGTCTGCGACGATGGCCCCTCTGGCACAGGGCAGTGTGTCTGCGAACCTCCGTGGCACGGCGCCGTGTGTGCCGTGAGAGAGCCGGTATGCATTGGGCCTGGGGAACAGGGGTGCGGGGAGGTTTTCAACTGTCAACAGGGTCTGGTTGGGTGCCGTGCCACATGTGTCGTCGGGGTGGAGAGGGTGGCACTTTGAGTGTGGGATGTGCTCGGCACATTCACCGCCCAACACCTCTCTCTCTCTCTCCCTTTGTTAGTCAACTAGTTGAAGCACCTTTGGTGCGTCTTGGGGGGTCACTAGGAGGCTAGATCTGAGGAAGTATCGCGGGTGAGGAGACTGACTTTGGGTGGGCAGGCTGCCCTCTGTTACCATTTTTGTGTGTTTTACCACTTGCTGGTAGTGCTGCCAGCAAGGTTGGAAGGGAACTGAGGACACTCACCACCATTCAGCAGTCCGGCTTCGGTGGCGGTTTCCTCACGGGTCCCCCGTACGTATCGACAGTTCTACTGCAGACAACTTCCCTCCTCACCCCATTCATTGTTGCCCTCTGATTCATACCGCCTCCTAAAGTGACCCCCCTCTCTCTCTCTCTTTCTTCATTTTCTCCCAGCACCTTGCCACCTTGCCATATTGAAATTTCCTTCTCTCTCTACACCCGCAACACTGCCACACCACTGCAGGAGATCGCTTCCTTCGAAGTTCCACCCTGCCGGCACGAGGCCGCCTTCGGTCGCTTCAGCTGCAGGGCACCCCCTAGCGTGGTGCGCATCCATGGGGCACACTTCGACATCACAACAAATGTTGTGCTCGATGGTGTCGATGTGATGTGCACAGAGGTCCGCACTGTGTCCGAGCAGCTGCTGCACTGCGTCCTGCCCTCAGGGTCGACTACCTCCGACTTCGACATGACTGTCTCGAAAACCGTCGGCATGTTGGACGTCACCTCCAAGCCGGTCCGTCTGTCGATCCGAGTCGAGACGCAGACCGCCACCACCTCCGTCACCCCCACTGCCTCCAGCACCCCCACTGTGACCGGCTCCGCCACCCAGACGCACACCGAAACGGCAACCCTGACCCAGAGTGTGTCGCACAGTTTGAGCCTCACTGCAACGCCGAGCGGGACCAACACCCCGTCGGAAACCCTGCCGCTCACCGTGACCCCGAGTGTGTCTGTCACCCCCGTCTGCATCCTCGCCGGGTGGCTCGGCGTGCAGTGCACCTGTCGGGGTGCGGAGTTCCACGCAATATGCGGCATCGACAGCCCCTTCCACACCGATGTCTGCGAGGACCCACTCGTTGTCTTCTCGCCAGCCCCTGCTGCTGCCGGGGGAGCCCCGCCTGCACCCCCACAGCGCGAGTGCCACCGATACCGCAGATGCGTGCGCGGTGTCTACCTGCCGCACTGCCTCTGTCTGGAGTCGCCCGATGGGGCGTGGTGCAGCGACGGCAACCCGCTAGCAGCTGACGGGAGGTGCACCACCGGGGCCTGCGTGTCACAGTACGTATGCAGCGTGGAGAGGGGAATCTCGCACTCCTGCACCTGCACCAATGCCGAGAAGAACACCCCTTGCAACTGGGACTGGCTGTGCGACGGCAGAGGTGAGTGCGTTGAGAAGCTGGAGGATCTGGCTGTGGAAGTGAAGCCCTCTGAGATGAACACCGATCTCGCGGTGCCGGTGGTGGTGGGGATGACCTCGGGGGACCTGCCGGCGGATGAGGTGAGCCTCAGCATCGAGGTGGGGGCGAACACCTCCACCATGGCGATCGCGACGCCGCCTAGCTGCTCCGTGTCGACCACTGCGGAGGGGAATTACGCTTTCATCTGCCCGCAGGGGAACTTGGGGGCTCATTTCAGCAACACGGTCCGGCTGATGATGCGACCCATGGGCAGCACCGCTGGGCTGGTCCCCATCACAGCGCGGCTCTCTTCTGTCAGCATGACCCGGGTGCAGAAGAGGCACTACGACACTGCCGTTGCGGTGGTCCCGCTCGCGGATATCACCGTCTCCAGCAAATTTGCCGAGTTAACCGATTCGATCAGCATTCCGTTCGTTCTGGAGAACCACGGCCCGGGGGCTGCGCTGAACGTCTCCATCCAGGCATGGGTCATCGGGTCCCTCGCAACCCACACATCGCACTACTCAGTAGGTTTCGGGTCGCTTGCCCCCGGGGAGAAGGTTGATGAAGAGTTTTCCGTGGGGTTTCTCCACAACGTCAGCATCCGCAGCGCGCAGGTTCGCCTCCTGGTGAAGAGCGGGACGCTGGACCCCACGCTGGACAACAACATGATCGATGTGGACATCGGGCCCTTCTATATGGGCCCCCCTGCGAGGTGGCAAGACCCCCCTGTGGTGGCGAACGGCACGCCGCCCTTTGTCCTGGAGTATTATATCGTGTCCCCGCCTGACCCTGTGGAGATATTACGCGGGAAGACTGTTCTTGCTCAGCTCTACCTCGTCGCAGGGACGGTGCTGTTCGCGGTGGGTGTGTGGCTGGTTGAGTCCTGCCATCCGGTGCACGGCGTGCGGGCCCGGCTGCAGGCGCACACCATGTGGAGCCAGCCCACGTGCCTTGCGTCTGCCCCACTCAAATCAGTCGATGAGCTCTACAGCCAAGCAGATGGTGTGCGCTTTGAGCCGCACCTTGACAGCGCCGAAGCTGAGGGAGGGGCAGGTGGGGCGGAGCAGGCAGACGGCAGCCCCAAATCGGACCGCAGCGAGGAGATCCGGAGGCTGGTGGAGCGGCTGCCGATGGAGCCGCGATTGGTGAGGTGAGCGGCTTCGGTGAGGGTAATGGGCTTCCACACAGCTTCATCTGATGCTTAGGTGTTGCGGAGTGGCAAAAGGGGAAGAAAATCCGAGGTGAAAGCTGCGAGGCAACAAAGGGTAATCAATCATACGACTGAATCTACAGGCTCGTCATGTTTGTGCCACTTCCCACAGTGCCCTGCAGCAGTTCATCGATCTGGCGAAAGAAGCCCTCACATTAGCCAACTCGGCAACAGAGGTGGTGGTGGTGATGGGTGTGGGGGAGGACATGCAAGACTGCAGTTGTGTTTATCTTTCATTGTATGATCTGCAAATCGGCATGCTTCCCCCCCCCCCCCTAAAGGATCTCAGACACAACCTGCATCACGAGTGAAGGGAGATCAAATCAGATCCTTGTGCTTCCTTACACTTCTACTTCAATACCCCCCCCCCACCCGACAATTGTGCATTGATCTGCCTTGTACAACATATCTGGTGTGGTGACTACAAAAAGGACTAACATTGCAAGAAGGTGCTGGGCGACTTACTTTTCCATTCACTCTCGACGATCAAACCCCCCTACCCGACAAATATTGTGAGAAGATGCTGGGGCCTTCACTCTTGACAATCAAAACCCCCCCCCCCCCCACCTACCCACCTGGTCGCGTTTTAGTGATACTGTGTTGCGGTCCAACCACCAAGCCATTGACAGACAACTGCTACACACCCCCCCATTGTACATTGATCTGCCTTGTACAACATATCTGGTGTAGTGACTACAAAAAGGACGAACATTGCAAGAAGGTGCTGGGATATTTACTTTTCCATTCACTCTCGACGATCAAACCCCCCCCCCCCCACCTACCCTACGCTCTTGCCCTGTCCTACCCCCTGCTCAGCACAGGCCGGTCCCACCTCTCCTAGGTCTCAGACTGCCTGCATGTGGGGGTGAGGGAGGGCGGTGGTCGGCTGTGCCCTCCGCCTTTGGGGTGAAGGGATGAAGTGGGCTTGGCTCTGTATTGCTGTCGCTCACACATCCACCGCCCCCACTTCTGTTTGAAGGGAAGTAAAGTCTCTGGTCTGGCGGATCGTGTGGGCCTTGGAGATTCCCTCAAGGCAATAGCCGCGCTTCAGTTTATCACTCATCAAACGAGCTGGCGGTAATATGTTGCGGGTGTTGGTCTTGATGGAACACATGTTTCCAAGATTAGGGGATAGTGGCTGTTTTCAAATATTCCACGCATTGTGCTGTTGTGTGTCAACGGCAAGCGTCAAAACATGAAGAAATACCTGCACACCACAGAGGTTACCTTTCCTCCCGCCAGCGAGATTCCTGAAGAAGAAGGGGGGGAAAATCACAACCAAAAATAAAGTCGACAGCAGCTGTGTTTATGATTGAAAAACGGCGGATCAACGCATTGCCTGAGCCCCGTTGGATTACCCTCTCCTCCCATCCCTTCCCCCTTCCCCCCTCCCCCCGACATACATAGTATTATTACACGCTCATCAATCGCCCCTCCACCTCCACCCCCCTCTCCCCCACCCCGCGCCCTGCATCACGAGGAAGGTGAAGGGGGAGGGCGGCACTCTCGGCCTGCCTTGCATTACTCGAAGTTCTACTAGCGTCTCCTCTCCCCCCCCCCCCTCCCCCCCCTCCCCCCCTCCCGTTGTACATTGATCTGCCTTGTACAACATATCTGGTGTAGTGACTACAAAAAGGACTAACATTGCGAGAAGGTGCTGGGAGATTTACTTTTCCATTCCCTCTCGACGATCAAACCCCTCCCCCCCCGCTCCATAGTTTGTTCATGTTGCCTAGCTTTACACCTGTGGGGGGGGGGGGAGGGGTGCCGTTTTGGGCCTTCACGTATGTACAAACATTGGCGGCGGTCCCACGGCAGTTGGATCGCCACCCCAGCTACACCAGTTCATCCAAACCTCAAAAGGGGTATTTTTTGGAAAATAGACGGCCCTCTCCCCACCCCCCCACCCCCCCACCCACCCCCCTCCTCCCCCCAGGAGCCCCCCGGGGGACTTGCTTTTGCTTTCACCCTCGACAACCATACCCTCCGAGGGCCCTGCTCCGCCCCCCCCCCCCCCCCCTTTCCTTATCTCGATTCACACCCCCTTATATTTCCACGCCATTCTCGCCACCGTTGCTGCCTGTGGCGGTGGCGATATTTGTTATGGTTGATGAATTATCTGAAAAAGGGCGTGACCAGGTGAAGCTAGCAGGGGGGCCCCCAAATGAGAAACGGGGACCAGAGGTGGGTCTTCGCTGCGGTGCTGAAAGCGGCGTGGGGGGGGGGTATTTCCCCCCCCCCCCTCCCGGCGAATTTTCCTCCCTCTGTCAGATGGGGTGAAAATATACGCCGGGAATTACTTTTGTTGTCGAAGAAATAGCCGATAGAGAGGATCCCCCCCCCTCCCCTCCCCTCCTGCAGCTTTTCCCCGTTTTGACTGCACGAAGTGCACGGGAAAGAAATTGTCTGCAGAGGCGTGATGTGCGCATCTGCAGGCACATAACCATTCCAATGTGTGTCTGTGTTGTCAGTGGGCTTCGCTGTGTCGCTTGTGAGTGAGGACGAACTGTGTCACTTTCCAGCCAGTGTTGTGATACGGCTCTCTTTGTCTCACTTAGCTGCATCGGTTATGTTGGATTTGCATCGTGCAGGAAGTCCACGAAAGACTAACGCACGAGAACTGATACGCTATCACTTAGCTGCACTTCTGAGAGAAGGCCCTTCCCAGTATGTAAGCATGCCCCATCGGGAGGTGTCTGTGGCAGGAAAGTACTTCCCCTGTCCGTTGCACCCCTCCCACCCCCCCTTCCCCTGGGGCCATCTTCCCCCTTGGCTAAAGAAGGAACACATATAGTTTCACCACCCCCCTCCAATACACGGTGGACTCCCACCCCCTGGAGCGGGGGTCTGGGCGAGTGGGGGTCTGGACCCCCGCTAGCGGGAGTCTGCCCTGCTATTTTTGGTGCCCAGACGACCCCCGCGAGCGGGGTCCATACCCCCGCTCGCGGGGGTCCAGACCCCCACTCGCGGGGGTCCCGACCCCCGCTCGCGGGGGTCTGGACCCCCGATATTCCGATATCCCAAAAAGGTGCACCCTGACGTGTGGGAGTCCACCGTGTACACTTCCACCTACCCCCCCTCCCTCCCTCCCACTCCCACTCCCTCGCCTATCACCCACCCACCCCAGTCCAGTTTGTGCAAGTTAACAGTGACCCCCCCCCCCCACCCCACCCCAGCGTGTTGTTGATGCATCTTAATAAGGTGCTTTGCAGAATTCTACCTTTCCCGTCTCTCGCATCCATTATTCCCCCCCCCCCTCTCGCAGGAGCGCGTCGTAGCAGGCATGTCGCTAAGCGTCGACCGTCGACCCAGTGATTTTGGGTTTCCCCCCCCATAAAAAAGCGTCGACCCAGCGTCGACCCAGTGGACTGGGTTGACGCTTGGTCGAGGCTTGGAGCGTCGACCTAGTGGAACTGGGTTGCCATTCAAGCCTGGACCAAGCGTCAACCCATTTATTACACTGGGTCGACGCTAACCTAGCGTTGGCCCGGTTACACTGGGTCGACGCTCACCAAGCGTCGACCAAGCGTCAACCCACTTTCACTGGGTCGACGTCGAAGAGAGTATGGTTTTGCAGGAACAGATGCTCACTACCGTGGCCTCCGGCGGCTGGGGGGCTCCGCCCCCCAGACCCCCCTGTGGCGTATGTCTCGTACTCAAGTCATTCGATTCCCACCGGGTCAGGGAATCCACCCACTCCAGTAGCCTCAGGAGGACGCAGCCAACTCACACAGAATCTGTACGCCCACAATGAACAGATGCTCACTACCGTGACCTCCGGCGGCTGGGGGGCCCTGCCCCCCAGACCCCCCATCTCGCGTGCCCGTCTAGTAACCAAGTCCTTGCGCTTTGACGGCCGTGACATATCAGGGGGCAGCGTCGAAATCATGGTCCCGAAAGCCATTTTTTGGTTTCCTCCGGCACCCGACGGCGCGAGCGGGAGAGGAACCACGGAAGGAACCCAGCGCCTCACACCGTGCCCACCTAGTGGTCCACCGATGGGAAAATTTGGCAACAACACGAGCGCGCGCGAAGCGCGCGCGAGAAAAATTGACCCCTAGTGTTTTCCCCCCTGATCCCCCCCCAAAACAGGAGCGTCAACCCACCAAATCTCCAAAATCGAAAAGTTAGCGACAGGCCTGGCGTCGTAGATGACGTGTGATTCGCCAGTGCCCTGGTACACTAAATTGCAGGCGCTGAGTGAGGAATGTGTTTTCCACCCCCCCCCCCCCCCCCACCCTTATTTTAGTTCGACCGATTGCTCCATCTGCTCTCATACCATTCCGACCTGGAGCATTGTTTGTGTCAAGCTGTATTCATTTTTCTTTATTCGCTTTGCCGTCAAAAATCCCCCCCCCCCTCTCCCGCCACCCATTCCCCTCTCTTTCTCGTATCTCCCACACACCCCCTTCCCCGTTTCTTTTCAATCACATAACCCTGTTTCTATTTGTGCCGTGGTTGTGCTGCTGCTGCTGTTCATTTTTTTCAACTTTTACTTTTGTTCCACCGTCCTCCACATCCCCGAGACAAGTCCCCCCACCACACACCGCCACACCTGCCGATCCAACAAACCCACAGGCTGGCGGTCTGCCCCATAGTCTTGCCACTAGTAGTCTTGCCCGAATCGAGCCGAAACCCGCTCCCCACGCCTGTTCTTTATCTTTTTTTTGTCGCTTATGTTTGGGCCCTTTGGGGCTTTCCCCAAAGCTCCAAATTCGCTTCAAAAATACTCTGAGTCTGGGGCGAACCTTGGCAAAGTGTCTGCCAAAGTGAATGGGTGTTTTATAAAGCAAAACTATACCACCAAGCAGAATACGGATTTTGCTGCGAGTATCTCCATGTCCCTTTGTTTAAAATTTGCCATTCCCAAAGGCATGGCCAATTCTCAAAGGATGGGTGGGGTCCCTGCCGTAAAACCCGCCGCGGAAGGCAGACGCCTGAAAAGTTTCCAATCTTTCGACACCTTCAACAGGGGAAAGCCCAGACTCAGACAGACTATGATTGTATGACTGCATGCAGGAGTGCGCCTCTGCTCGGCTGGCAGAGGTGTTGCGGGCGTCCCGGCTACACATCATCCAAAATCTTGCAAATTTTGATTCTTGCTCCTTATCCACTTTCCCTCTCCACACGAGCTTCCGGTGCAGCCTCCCTTGACACTGCTGCTAACTGCGGCAGTTACTCCAAGGGTAGGGTGTGATCTGGAAGAAGACTCGCACGAAAAAAAGGCACGGGCAGAGTATTGCCGATACTGCATCCCGCATTGCCTGCTCCGGACAAAGCTGGACATCGCATATACACACACGCCTGCAAAAACGGGGATTTTCTTTTCGTTTTTTGCAACTGTCTTTCTGGAACCACCAACAGCAGCAGTACGAGCCGTCATACAGTGCCTCCGTCCCCCCACACCCCTGCCCCCACGCCGCTGGATTTTAGCTGCCTTCGGACACTGTTCCCTTCAGCTCACACACCACACCACCCACCCTCCCCACAGGGAACGGCGCTTGCCTCCCGCAACACAGCGGAGCAGGAGCCAGGAGCCAGGAGGGAAGCCGGTGTGGGCTCCCCCCCCCCCCCCCCCCCCCCCCCCGCCCCGGGTGGGTGCACCACCCACCCACCCACCCCCACCCTACCCCCTCCTGACCGCACACACGATGGATCCCGCCCCTCTGCTGACCGCAGGGTGTGTGTCGCAGATAGCGGAATCCCCGGGTTCGACGCTGGGCCGCAACACCACAGTCCAGGTCCTGCAGATCGCAAAGCTCCGGGTGGCATACTTCCTCCAGGTCAGCGACGGGCGGCACAGCACCTACCTCCAGCTGCACGACACGCTATGTGAGACTGTCGCCAGCAACGCGCTGCGCATCGGGCAGCTCTGCGTGGTGGAGTCTGTTGACCCCGGTCGTCCCTGCCCAGTCGCCACAGGGCTGACCCCGCTGACCCTCCGCACGGGAGCCATCGGCACACCCGCGGAGCTCCGCTGCGACGAGTTCAAAGCCTACGCCAAGTCGCAATCCAACCAGCCCTCGCAGGGCCCCCAGGCGCTGGACGCCACACCGCCCACCGCAGCAGCCCCCTCCTCCAAATCCGCCAAGGCGGGGGTCCTGCCGCGGCCCTCCCCCAGCAGCCCCAGCCCGACGGCGCGCCGCGCGCAGCGCGACAGCATCGGGGAGGTGAGCGAGCCCACCACACCCCCTGTCGCAACGCCGCGCCGCACCACCTCGCCGCGGGGCGTGGTGCGGCGTGTGGGGGGCAGCCCGCAGGGGCGGAGCACGGCGGCTGCTGCCGCAGCCACCTCCGCTGCCTCGGCAGCGGCGAGGCCCAAGCCGCGGTCCTCCAGCAGCGGGAAGCCCGCCGCGATGCCCGCATCATCCCTCCCCGCTGCGACCCGCAAGCTGCTGCGCCCGAAACTGGCCCCCCGGTCTGCGCAGCACCTCGCCCCACCCGACCCGCAGCTCTCCACACCCATGGGCAGCGCGGCACCCGCCGCGCCCGCCGCCTCCACCACCGCCGCTGGGAAATGGCAGCAGCGCCGAGCCCGATCCGAGTCGTGGCAGCACATCCCAGACCCATCCGAAGCTGACTCCGAGTCGGAGGAGCTCAGCCTGCACCAGCTCATCGATGTCTGCTCGCGGGGGTCTGCCGCTGGGAGGCAGGAGGCCCCTTCCCCGGGAAGGCCCGGCCCGAAGCACTGCCCGTCCACAGCGGGGCAGCGGGATGGGGGGTCTGGGGTGGCGCCTCAGCAGCAGCAGCAGCAGCCTGACCCCCCGAAGTCCTACCGCGCTGCCCGCGAGCTGCACCTCAAGCAGAAGGCGGCGCGGGCCGGGGAGCCTGGGGCTGGCGATGCCAGTGGCAGCGCGTCCTCCTGTCCCACGTCGCCCCACACGCTGGATCCCTCAGGGTCTGCAGAGTCTGACGCGTTGACGCCAGAGAGGGGGCGTGGCGGGGTAGTGGTGCAGACCCCTCCAACGGGGGGTGTGGCGGAAGGGGATGCCGAGTTGGAGGCGCGCCGGCGTGCCTTGGAGGATGAGGCTTCGGAGGCACGCCGCGTGGTGGCGGAGGAGGAGAAGCGACTGGAGGCGTTGCGGCTCATCCAGGCCCACGAGGTGGAGGCGCAGCGGCAGCGGATGGAGGAGGAGGGGCGTGAAAGGCAGAGGCAGGCGGAGGAGATGCAGAGGGAGCATGAGGCCCGGGTGAGGGAGCTGGCGGAGAGGGAGAGCAGGCAGGCGAAGGCGCTGGAGGAGAGGGAAGTGGCGGCGCAGCAGAGGATGGAGGAGGCGGAGGCGGAGCGGATGAGGCAGCTCGCGGAGAGGGAGAGCGCTGTGAAGAGGCAGATGGAGGCGGTGAGGGAGGAGCAGCGGATCGCCGAGGAGCAGCAGGCGCGGCGGGAGGAGGCGCTCGCCGCAGAGCGGGAGGCTTTGCAGCGGAGGAATGAGGATGCGCAGAAAAGCCTTGCAGAGCAACGCCGGCAGGTCGAGCGGGAGCAGGAGGATGCACACCTCAAGGCACGCGAGGAGGTGCACAGGCTTGAGGCCCAGGCGGAAGAACTCCGGCGTGAACATGAGGCAGCTGAGGCGCGTCTCCAGCAAGGCGAGACAGCGGCACGGCTGACCCAGGCCCAGGTGGAGGAGCAGGAGGCACGGCTCGCAGAGAGGCGGAGGGAGATTGAGGAGGAGTCTGCCGCAGCAAAGGAGAATGTGCTCCGCGAGGAGCAGCGCCTGGAGGCGCTCCGTATCGCGCAGGGAGGGGATATTGAGTCTCAGAGGCAGCGCCTGGAGCAGGAGGAGGCGCAGCGGGAGGCGAGGCGGAGGGAGGAGACTGAGGCGGTGCAGCAGGCGCATGATGAGAGGGTGCGGAGCCTCGCTAGGTTGGAGGAAGAGCAGATGAAGGCGGTGGCGCGGAGGGAGGAGGAGCTGGAGGCGCGCCTGCAGGCGGTGAGGCAGGAGCAAAGGAGAGCGGAGTCGGACCAGTCGCGGTATCTCGAGGAGAGGGAGCGAGCGATGCGGGAGCAGATGGAGGCGCTGCGGCAGGAGCAGCGGCAGGCGGAGGAGGAGCACAGAAGACAGGGGGAGGTGATGCGTGCGGAGCAGGCGGAGATGCAGCGGCAGCGGGAGGTGGAGCAGGCGCGGCTGGAGCAGCGGAGGCGTGAGGTGGAGGAGGAGGAGCAGACGCTGCAGCGGAGGGCACGCGAGGAGCTGCGGGAGTTGGAGGAGCGGCGCGAGGCGCAGGCCGCAGAGCTGCAGCGGCAGCGCCGCGAGGAGGAGGCGGCCCTCCGGAGGCAGCAGCAGCAGACGGAGGAGGAGCTGCGCCGCAGGCAGCAGGAGACAGAGGAGGGGCTCCGCCAGCAGCAGCGGAGGCAGGAGGAGGAGATTGCGCAGCTCTGCGAGGCGAAGGAGCGTGAGGTGCAGCGCATGCAGGAGGAGAAGGCGCGGCAGCTGGAGGAGCATGAGCAGCGCCTCGCTGCGCAGGAGGTGCTGCTGAAGGCCCAGCTGGAGCGCAGCAGGGCGGCGGAGGATGAGGTGGTGGAGGCGGAGGACGAGGGGGAGGAGGAGCTGGATAATCGCGCCGTGGAGCTCAGCCTCACGGCAGCCGAGGCGGTGTGTCTGGTGCCCAACAACGCGGGCACCCCGGGGGCAGCGCCCGGGCTGCCGGAGGGGCGTGGTTCAACCGGGGGCATGTCTGGGCGTGGGGGTGGCGGTGAGCTGTTCCAGCCGCAGCTGCAGCCGCGCGTGCTGCAGTCTCCGCTGGCGATGCTGCGGCAGCTTGCGGGGGGTGGGGTTGGTGGTGGTGGGGGCGGCGGCGGCGTGCCGCCCGTGGTGCCGGCGTCGGGCAGGGTGCTGAGCTTTGATGATGACATGTCGGAGTCTGCGGAGGAGGGGCCGGCTCGCGTGCCGCTGTCGCGGCACCGCGTGTCGCGGGTGCGCGGGTCGACGCGGAGCAGCAGCGGGTCGAGGCGTGGGGGGAGGACGCGCACCCCATCGCAGTGTGACACCAGCGCGTGTGGCAGTCGGAGTGGGTCGGCGCTGGTCCCGATGCGGGACACGCTGTTCGACCCTGCGAGCTGTGCGAGCAGCGCCAGCAACCTGACGCAGCTGCGCCCCCGTCAGCCCGCAGGCACGCACATCCCGCCCGGTCTGCAGCACATCCACGCGCCGTGGGAGGACGGCACGGATGAGGGTTCCGAGGAGTGGGGCAACACCACGCTGCGCTTCACCGTGGCGCATGCGGTGACGCTGGAGAAGCAGATGGAGGAGCTGCACACACAGATGGAGGCGAACAGGAGCCTTGAGGCTGCGGCCCGTGGATTCCAAGAGGTATAGTGTGTGGCAGGGGTAGTGGTCAGGTTGTTGGGACTGAGGCGTGGCCTTCACCATTGGGGTGTGGGGGAGGGGTATTCTGGCCGTGTGTGTATGGAGGAGCTCGTGCTCTGTGTTGTCTGCACTACTAGGATAAGATTCACGTGTGTATGTGTGTGTGTGTGTTTACATGTCTGTGTACCGAAGTGCCGTGCCACACCAAGCCCACCAACCACCCCACCCCTCTGGACACAGCTCGTGGCAAAGGGCAAGCATCGCAACGGGCTGCTGATCGTTGACTCCTTCTTCGCCTTCTACCAGAAGGTGTCCGACCGGCTGGCGCAGCACAGCGGGCAAGACGTATGCCGACATGGAGCAAGTGGTGCAAGGAGAGGCATTGTGCCTGCAGGGAGGGTTTCAAGGGTTTCAAGGGTCACACCCCCCCCCCCCCCCCCTACAAACAACAATGCCTCCAAGGGGTTTTGCATGGTCGGGCCCGGGGCCCAAGTGACCCTGCTGTCCCTCCTCCTGTGGGGTGCTCTCTGCATCCGAAACGCAACAGGGCCAATTGTGTCCCAACTTGTGTGGGCACACTCATGGATCACACACAGAAGAGCGTTGTGCCCACCACCACCCAACACGCCAACACCGCAGCCTGCCCTATTGGGTGGATTCCGCCGGCTTGCCCGTGAGTGCGAGAATTGGTTCTGCCAATACATCAGAGCTCTCTTCGGACAGCCCGAGCGTGTCTACAAACTGCTGACCTCCCTCCGTAAGTCCGGTATGTTCAGACGGGCGCGTCGGGTTCATCTGCTGTGGCAGGCAGGCAGGACCCACCACACATCGAGCACCGCAACACACTGAGAGATCTGTCAAGACTGCAAGAACTCCCTCTCACTGGGTGGTGGGCGGAGGGGGGTTATTCTTGAGTTCCTTTGATGATGCGTGCATGGTTATGACAATCGCTACTGCTACTGCTACCGCCGCGCCACCCCACCCCACCACAGGTGCCGTGCAGGACCCGGCGCATGTCTTTGTGCTGGTGCGGAGGGTGCAGAAGTGGCTGCAGGCAAAGTCCAACAGCGAGGAGTACGAAGCGCTCCTCAGCTCCTGCACCCGATACCTGCGGGGGCGGCTGAATGAAGAGAAGAAGGGCGATGTGTTGGTGCCTCCGTGATGAAACCACCGCAGGGTGCATTCCCCTAACTTTCATCCCCTTCTTCATGCATGCACTTTCACTTCATTCCGCCTTCTTTTTTGTTGGAAGAAAGGCTAGCTGATATTTTTTTCGCACTAAAAAAAAATGACTCGTGGCAGCGTTCGGTATCCTGCACACATGCACTGCCCTGCACAAGCAGGCGCTGTTCGTCAGCGGAGAAACAAAGGACGCAACCTCCCCAAGCTATTTTTTTTGCCTCTGCCTGGGACAGCCAGTGCCCCCTCTACACTACCAAAAGTGCCTTCCACCTCCACAACCAGCGATGATTCTATTTTGTATAGCGATGAGGCAGCCGCCATCAGCACACACTAGGTGCATGCTGATGCACAAGGCCGCTTTCCCCTTCCCCTCCCATGTGGAGACATCTGATTCTCAAACATGCAAGCCTACGCGGCGTTGTTTGCCTCCCCCTGCCCCCCCCCCGCCCCCACAACCCAACCCCACTCCAACAGCCCTGTCTCAGCACAGAAGGCCAGGGGAAACCTATACACCCGCCCGCATCGTGCGGGGGCTGTTCCTCCCCACCCCCCTAGACATTCCTCTAGAGTTCTTTCCGGTGATATTCCCATCCTGGGCATAGATGCCCATCCCGCACACACACAGCCCCATACCATCCCCCCCCCTCCCACCCCCCAGCACCGCTCCCTTTCCTGTCGCAGAGCGTGTTGGGGGTGACCCCTTTATTTGTAACAACCACCTCATCGTATTTTACCCCCCTTTTTTTTGTATCTTTTTCTTTGATGTGTCCCGTTTGGTTCTGGCGTCGGTATTTCTGATCTTTCTGCAGGGTTTTCTGCGTCCCAAAGGGGTGTGTGTGTGTGTGGGAGTGTGGGGAGTGGAGTTGGGTTGTGAGACTATTGAGTGGCGGCGCAGCGGCAGTGGTATGGAGGTGTCAAGCTTTTTGCTGCCTTGGTGCTGCGATCCTCACGCTCACCACGGCAGCTTCCATGGCACGCCACCCCCTCTGCCCCAACAGCACACCACTCACGCGTGTTTTGTAATCCGGGGTGCTATCGTGTTTAGAAATGCATCTCTCCCAACCATGGTGCACCCACTTGGGCCACGCCCACCCCCCCCACCCCCCTTTCCCTTGCCGATTCTTGCGCTGTGTCCCCAATAGGGCACATCGTGAGATGACCGAGCCCGCGATTTTATAACAGCCCTCTCACACCAACCCCAGTGGAGGAACTCCAGGGAGTGGGGTGCAAGGGTGGGTGGTAAACACAATCAGCGATTTTGGATCGGGTGTGTGTGTGTGTGTGTGGTGACCACGTTTTGTGTGGGGAGATCCTGCGCGGATCATTGCCCACCCCCGCCCACTTCTACGTCACAGCGGAGGCCCCACTCGGGTTAGAGTGTGGGGCCAACTCAGTGCCACTCCGGGGAGGAGGGCGTGCAGCATAGCCAGCGTGGTGTGTGTGGCAGCAATGTGTTAGTGATTTGCCATCGCTGTAGCAGTCACCGCATCGGTCCATGCTGTGGCGTTTGCAGAAGCCCATAGTGACCGGGAGCCCGTCCCCCTCTTTGTGGTGGTTGCGGCAGCACACCTCCTCTGGGAGGCGTCGCTTTTGGCATGCCGAGCAACGGGGCTTCCAATGCAACTTGCAGGCAAGCACCTTTGCGTTCCTCCTGGCACCAGGGGGGGCAGTACGGGGGGCAGCGCCCCTCCGCTCCCATGGGCGTCCCACCCGGCTGTTGGCCTGCCGACCGCGCGCCGCCCACTGCTGGGCCGGCTGCTGCCAGCCCTCTGGGTAGTGCGGCTGTGGGGCGAAGGTGGCGGCCCACGCCATTCCGCGGTCATGGAATACCGTATCTTGCCGGCTGTGGACTGGCTCAGCCAGGTGTGCTTGGAGGCTGCGCATCACCGATTCAGTGGCAGGGTTCAGTTGGGCCCTCCTCGACAGGCCCGCCGCCACAGTTCCGCCGAGAGCCGTGAGGACCGTTGAGTTGGCAGCATGACCGCAATGCCAGGGCCCTTTGCCCACTTTCGTCACCATACTGCAGAGTCCTTTCAGCGAGGCGGCTTTCCCTAGGATACTGCTCTGGAACACCGTGAGGTCCTGCTGGAGCTTCTGCCGCGAGGCCCCCAGCCTTTCAGCCTCATCCATCGCGGCGTTGCTGAGGGCGTCAGCATCGGTGTTGGATTCCCTCTTCACATGCTCATACGTGAGAGTGAACCTCGGTTGGAGGTCCGCAGCCAGCGCGGACGTGCTGAGGAAAAGAGGACGGAGGGCGGCATCCCGGCACAGGGATTCCCCTCGGAGCTGCCGCAGCACCACCTGGGAGTCGCCTCGCACTGTGACTGGGCCCTCAGGGGCATCGCCCCTCTCGAGGAGGCGCAGGCCTGCTCGTAGCGCCTCGTACTCAGCAATGTTGTTGCTACGCACGTTCAGCAGCGGGAGTACTTTCTCTGAGACCTTGCAGCCGTCTTGGTACAGCACCGCCCCTGCCCCCGCCACAGCGAAGGGGGTGCCGTTGTCGCGCGCGCCACCGTCAAAGTACAGGGTGAGCCCCGGGGCCGTGTCTGCAGGAATGCGCGGGCGGGCCTCCCTCGCACCCTTCTTATTCGGGTCCACGTGGGTAGGGGGGCGGATGCGGCGTGTCACGGTGTCTGGGAGGGTGAGGCCCGTCGACAGCTCGAAGTCCACGGCTAGCTCCATCAGGGTCACAGTTTGCTCACCCCCCTGCGGTCCCCACTTCAGGCCCCTTAGCCAGTCGCAGAGAGCCACCCACATGCCTGGGGGCCGCTTGCCCCACGTCTGCTTGACTTCGGATGGCGCCAGTGCAGGGATGCAGGCACTCTCGGGGGTGGGGGTGCTCCACTCCCAGGGGTAGACTGTAGTGCGGTGGTGGCGTACAGAGCGGTCGAGCAGCCCGTCCTTCTCCTGTCGCGCCGCCAAGACTGCGATGAAGTAGCGGTGCAGCTGCGCCACGGTGGTGATTCTGTCAGCAAAAGACATGGGCAGCGGCTGCTCGTTCTCCGGAACGCCGTATCTGTACACGGGCGCTACCCCACACTGCGCCAGGCATGCCGGCCAGGCAGTTCGGTCCCTCGCTGCTACGGGGTGTTTCTGGCGGACCGGCTCCCATGCCGCTGTGTGTGTGTGTGTGTGTGTTTGAAGCCAAAAGGTTTTGATTTATTTCATACCTCGCGTGCCTTTTCGCACGGCGCCCTAGTTGATAGTTTGACGAGTGAGGTAGCGAGTTCTTATCTAACTAGTTATCTGACGAGTGATCACTCGAAATTAAAGAGCAATCCCTTGTGGCCACTCGTTAGGTCCATCACTCGTTAGTCCACTCGTCAGATAACTAGTTATCTCGTCAACTAGTGCGCCGTGCGAGAGAGAGAGGGGGGGTGGGGGCTGTTGGGCACGGCAGTGCTCTGGCGAACGGTGTGTGTATGTGTGTCTCAACATTGTGGGGTTGACGGCCCCCCGCAAGCCTTTGGTTCGCCGTTTCATCCCCAAAGGGGGGGGGGGGTTTCCGAGGCATTTGCGGGCTTTAGACTGTATTTCAACATTCCGCTTCGTCGTGGCGCGTGTGTTGTTTCTCCCCAGGAGCCGGAATAAATGCAATGGTGACACCGGCTTCTCGACACCACTGCAGAGACACCGCACAATTCCAGCGCCCGATGTCCAAGGTAGAGGGCAGTAAGGTATTAATAAAACCCGTGGGCTGACACACACCCACCTACCCCCCCACCCCCCACTCCCCCCCCCCCCCCCCCCCGCTGCTGACTGGGTGATGCGCACCGTTTTCTCGCCCCCTCTCCCCCCCAACCCTGTTTTACAGCACAGCCTCATGGCGCCCTGCCCGGCATCACACCACACCCCAGGGTAGTTACACAAAACCTCCCCACCACCACCACCGCGGTGGCTACAAAAAGGGCTAGCATTGCAAGGTGCTGGGAGACTTGATTTTCCATTCACTCTCGACGATCAAACCCCCCCTCCCACCCTGCCTCCCCCCCCCCTTCCCAAGGGAGAGGCCCTCTCTGCGCGAGGGGTGGTAGTGAGGGCACACGCAGAGCTCAACCCCACGAGATTTCACGATAGTAGTATCCCCCCCTCCCTCACTTGATCTGCCTTGTACAACATATCTGGTGTAGTGACTACAAAAAGGACTAACATTGCGAGAAGGTGCTGGGAGATTTACTTTTCCATTCCCTCTCGACGATCAAACCCCCCCTCACTTCCATGGCCCGGAGCCCCAGCCGCGCTGGGTTTGCCTTGCATGCCGCTGCGGTTGCTGCGGTGCTGCTGAGCGGCTTTGCTATACCCACCTCATCTGCTGACGCACCCATCCCATCGGGGAAGCCGGCCAGCACGCAGCCAACAGAGGAGGTAACAGATTATTTGCAGCTGTTTGATGTGAACGTCACGCTATACAATGAGACAGCGCTTGCGAGATTTGCCTCAGAGAAATGCGTGGACACCTCTCTGAAGTACGCCCTCTGCGGGGGGAACGCAAGCTGCAGCACGCTCAGGACACTGCGCGGCCTGGTCGCAAAGGACATCGAGACTCGCTGGCAGGATGCATGCAACAGCACCCTCTCCTTCTTCCAAGCCTTCCCCAACGGAACCTTCAGTGACCTGGAAGCCTCCGCTAACGCCGCATGCTTCGACAACATTTCGCTCCCCCTGTCTGGACAGCTCTTCCTCGATCTCCTCAACGCTGAGAAGGGCCTCTGCCACTGCCTGGGAGGTGAGGTGGTGTCAGGGCCCTTATCTGGGTTGCTGGAGTGCAGCGAGGACATCCAGTGTTACCTTGATGCCGATGCGTGTTTCGGGCGGAGCCCGCCTGCGCTCGGGGGAGAGTTTGAGCGGTGTAGCCGGAAGATCCGGTGTTCGAAGCATGTGTCGCATGTGAGGGGGCTTCTGGTGGAGGCGGCGCTGCGGACGCAGATGGGGGACGACACGTGCGTCAAGCATTGGCAGACGTGCACCCTTTCCATCGAGGCGTGTGTAGACCACACCTGCCCCCTGCGGGCGGTGAGCCCGCTCTGCGGCAACAAGGAGTTCTGCAAGTACGCTGCTGCTTCCGCTGCGGCCCTCAGCCCGATGGTGCTCACAACCGCCGTTGCCACGGCAGTTGCCCTGTTGCTGATATTGTGAAGGGGGGGGGGTGGAGCGGGGGGAGGGAGGTGATGCCTTTGTTGTTGCACTGCGCGCGGTGGGGTTTAAAGGGAAGCACTGCCCTCGCCCCCCCCCCCCCCCTCCCACCACTCTGCCCCCTGTCCCCTTGCTGCGGTTCAATGGCATGCCTTGTGTTTTCTGTTCCGCCCCTCCCCTCCCCCACTCACACCATCATGCACCCACACCCATTTCACCACCACCACAGGGTCTTACCCGTAGCACACACACACCCAGGCCTGGGCGGGGAACGAGCCCTTTTTCCAGGTTTTTTGGGTCGGGGAACCAGGTTTTTTCTAAGAATTTTTACAAGGGATTTTTTGCTCGCCCCCCCACAGTTTCCAGGCGCGTGCCCGTCAGGCGGGACTTTTTCTCTGATTTCTCTCCGCGTCATCATTGACAGCTCTCGAGTGATGCCCAGAGATGCTTGCGGCAGAGAGTGCCCCTCATGCGCGTTACAGCTGAAAATGAATGAGGATCATCTGGCACTCGTTCTCATCGGGGGTTGTGCTCCGCAGGGACTCAATACACCTTGGCACTCTCGCAGGGCTGGACATGCCAGCAGCTGGAGGACAGTTACAAAGCTGCCACTCCCCGACGCCACCCACCTGCTGGCCCCTTCAGGTCTGAAAGCCCAAAAGCTCCCGGGGATTTTTGCAGTGGTGCGCACCATATTCAGCGCAGTAGGGTGATCTCTCCGATTTTCCAAAACTGCTGGTTTACTGGTTTGGGGAACGGTCGTCGGCAGACCGTTGAAATGCCCGTGTTAGCAAGGCACACTCACGTTTCAGGTAGCGTGTCGCGTGTCACGCATGTCGCGAACGCGGCAAGTGTACCTCCCAGGTGGGGAAGCCCGACCTCCTGTCCGATGTCAGTCAGGCTTCGAAGAAGCGCTTCATGGATGCGGCGCTGACCCGGGGAAGTGGGATAGATGGACGGGCACACGCTACATGGGGGGTCTGGGGGGCGTGAGCCCCCCAGCCGCCGGAGGCCACGGTAGCGAACATCTGTTCGTGTGGGCGTACAGATTCTGTGCGAGTTGGCTGCGTCCTCAGAGGCGACTGGAGTGGTTGGACCCCGACTTGATGGGATTCGAAGGACTTGAGTACGAGACGTACGCCACAGGGGGGTCTGGGGGGCGGAGCCCCCCAGCCGCCGGAGGCCACGGTAGTGAACGTCTGGCTCTCCAGTTGGCCAGCAAGGCGAACGATACGTGGGACAGACTTCCCTTCCATCCTTGCGCGCGCCCTGTCGACTGGGGAAAACTTAGAAAAAAAATTTTCCTCTGCGAAACAACCTTAGAAAAAAATTCCCCTAACAAAATTCTTAGAAAAAAACTTTTTTTCCCCTTACAAAAATTCTTAGAAAAAAAGTTCAGAATCCTGAAAGTGGGGAACAAGCCCCCCAGTTAGGAACAGCCCTGCACACACCCCCCGCATATTTTCATTGCATCGCCTTCGGGCATAACTGTTGTCATTGGGACAACGTCTGAATTTACTCTCCCCATACCCGACCGGCATTCATTTTCCCTGCCGTAAAAGACGTGAAAAGGGACCACCCCTCCCCCCTTTTTTTGCTTGTCGAAAACCCTTACTTCCCTGTCATTCTTCTCCTTCTCCTCTCTGCATCGTTTTAATCCTTTCTCCTTTGTTCTCCTTTGCCGTCTTTCCTTCTTCTGGCACGTTCATTCCGGGGCCTACCAGCATCCCTTCTCTCTCCCATTAAGGTCGAGAAGCAGCTTGGAGGGTGTCCGGAGTGAGGCGAGAGGAAGTGAAGTCAACCAATCTAGTCTCGTATTGCTCTTGCTGGCTGGCGCTTGCGTCGGGCTCGAGCTTCAGGGTGGAGCAGCAACCGCCCCAGCGGCACACGCTGTCAAACCACTGAAAAAAAAGGAGGGATATTCCCCCCCCCCCCCTGACACCCTTTCATAACAAACCTCAGCTGTAACATCCGCACCCCCCCCCCCCTCTCTTCGTTACTCCCCTCCCCCACTCCCCATCTTTCGCATAACCCACACTGCATATACCCGTCCCTTTTCCCACCCCTGCTCTCCCCTCCCCTTCTCCGCCCCCTTCCCTTCCCCACACAACTTCCCCGCCCCCCCCCCCCCCCAGCCCCTTGAAACAAGATGCCGTCTCCCACTGCGGCTTCCTCCCCGGCCAGGTCTGCTGACCCCACCCGCATCGAGTGGTTTCAGCTCCCCCGCTACCGCGCCTTCACCCTGCGTGCTGCGTCGCTCTATCCGACACCTTCAATCCAAGGGGAGTGCATCGGCTGCGTCACTCCATCAAGCGAGGTTGCCGTGGCAGCAGCATCTGGCACATGGTGCCTCCTTGTCCCTCTTGATGAGCAGACGCGCCGCGAGTGCCCTGTCGGTTGGGCA
This sequence comes from Rhynchopus euleeides, assembly GCA_963210315.1. Taxonomy (NCBI): domain Eukaryota; phylum Euglenozoa; class Diplonemea; order Diplonemida; family Diplonemidae; genus Rhynchopus; species Rhynchopus euleeides. The sequence goes on from OY723269.1 coordinate 1,009,165, forward strand.
CGCATCGGAGGGGGTATCTCCACGGTGAAGCTCGAGACCCTCTCATTCTACGACGCGGGGTTCGCCGCTGTGAGGGATGCCCTCTGCAAGGCAAACCTCATGGTCCCCATCCACTCCTACTTCCGCGCAACCGCTGCCGAGGTGGAGGAGCTGAAGCTGATGAAGACACGCCACAACAGGCGTTTTGACGACCGCGGCGCGCGGCAGGTCGTTGTCCTCGCGAGGTCACTCGGTGTCTCCAGCAAGACGATGTGCCACTTCTCCTGGTGCGGGCGGCAGGTTCTCGAGGCGGTGGAAAACGCCCTGGGTTGCATTGTCCTCTCCTCTGCCGACGCCAAGGCGAACGCGCTGTTCGAGAGGCGCTACAACAGCAAGGCAAACGCCGCAGCCGCATCACACCCTGGGGCCTGGGCCACCGCGGGCACCCCTCCTGCCGGGGGCGAGATGGACCAGCTCATCCGAGGCTTTGAGCAGGTGATGCTGCCGCACTTCCTGCAGATGGACACCGCCGACCTGCGCCCGGGGCTGCAGGCGCAGCTGGACTCTGCGGTGGCGGAAGCGAGGGATGCTATCCAGGCCGCGCCGCGGCGCGACGCGGGCCGCTCCTGGCAGTGCGGCGACCTGCCGGAGGCCTGGCAGCCGTGCCACTGGGCACACTCCTCTGATGATGCGGGGCTGAGGTTTTTCCTCGCAGATGCCACCTCCACCTCCGCCAGCAGGGACATGTCTGTGTCCGCGAGGCTGCGCAGCGGCTTCGGCCTCCCCTCCGACGTGCGCGGCGCGCCTTGCCGTGCTGCCCGGCGTGTGGGGCGCATCCGGATGGACCTCGGTGAGGCGTACTGCCTGTCAGGCACCTACGCGGAGGGGAGGGGTGACGGCTACCGCAGCTGGCTGCGGCTGTCCCCCGACGCCGCCTTCCAGTCCCCCTGCGCGGAGTTTGTCTGCGTGTCGGGCGATTCGCTGCTGGGCACCGTGGAGGAGGAGACCCCGTGGGAGACCCGCGTGCGGCAGCCGCAGAGGCAGCAGACCCAGCCCAGCCCCGCGCCGTGGTCTGCGAAGGATCTGCTGAAGGACTGCTCCCCCCTCACGCAGTGGGGGGCGAGCCAGGTGGCCATCCCCCGCGTCAGCGCGTGCGTCTACTCCGACAGGGGGCTTGCCTGTGGCATGGGTGTTCAGCTCTCCGTCGACACGTTTGTGGTTGTGCTGGAGGTTGACCAGAACATCCGGTCCGCAAAGGTGCAGCTCACAAAGCGGACGCACGGCCCCGGGCGTGACTTTGAGGAGGGGTGGGTGTCCCTCGATGACATCCGCCTGGATGCGAAGAACGACTGCCCCCTGACCCCGTCCTACTTCGAGGAGGAACCCCTCGAGCAGTGGCTGCAGCTGCTGCGGGGGAGCCAGGTCGTCATCCCGACATACTGCTGCTTCCGGCTCCGCCAGAGGGAGGGCGAGAGCCCCAAGGCCCACGACCTCCGCATGAAGACCTCCGGGTGTGACATCGTCGTGGTGACACCTCCCCGCCTTGTCGACAGCACCTCCACCCTCACCGAGCGGGGCAAGGCCCCCCAGACGGACAGCGCGGCAACATGGAAGGTCGCAACAGACAGCGGGGAGAAGGTGATGCATTGGACAGACCTCAAGCAGTGGGCGCAGGGGCACGGCGTCATCCTCGAGCAGTACGACTCCTATGCGCGGTACCACCTCGCCGGGATCAGGCATGAGCACGGCCTGAGGGCGGAGAGCTTCAAGGGGATGTTTGGCGACGTCACCCCCTACTACCGCTATAACAACACGAAGCATATGCGCTGGGTTGAGTGGCTCTGCGACAGGATCCAGAGCATCGCCTCTCTGGACCCATCCCTCGCCTCCGGCACGCGCCGCCGCCTGTCGGCCTGCACCGCCTTCGCCGATGCAGCGGAGGTGCTGGAGGGGACGCAGTGGGGCGTTGCGCTCAGCAGCGCGTCCTGCCTGCTGAGCACCCTGCAGACATCCTCCCCGAGGAACGACCCGCTTGCGGCGGAGCGGCCCAACGGGTGGTTCTACATGCGGTCGCTCCGGATGGACCTTGCGGGCGGGCTGCCCGGGCGGCACATGGGGGTCTACCGGCATGACAGCACTGCATTCCCCCTGGACCTGCGTGCGTCACCCTCGGTGACCTCGACGGACACTCTCTCCCTGCGGAATGGGGCTTGCTTCGAGGTGTACGGGACCTACGTGTCGGTGTGCGGGCGTGAAGCTTATGCTTACGTCCGGGTCACCGGAGGTCCTGCGAGCCCCGTGGGGTGCACGCGCCTGGTGGATGCAGCGGGCGCATCCGGGTGGGTCTCCCTCAGGAGTGAAAAGCACATCTCCCTCAACAACGAGCCGCGGATTTGCTGGCGGAGGGCCCGCCTCGCGAAGACCGAAGGGGCAATGTCGCCTGAATCCGCCTGCCTGTCCCTCATCGGAATCACCAGGTCGCTGTTTAAGTGAGGGGTGGAGGGGGGGGCGTCGACAATATATATGCGATAGGTATCTGGCGGTTGGGACGGATTTCATCTATCCCAAAAATCGCCTTCATTCAATGGGGTGGGGTGGGGTGGGGGGGAAAGGGGGAAAAAGGCAAGGCCTTCTGGGGTTCCTAAGAATTCCGAAAGCATGTGAAGACACTCACTTTGTTGGGCCATCTCTTTTTGTTTTTCCAGGTTTAACGGCACAAACAGCAACGCCTTATTATCTTTGTTGCACATCGGTGATTGTGTGCGTGTTGGATATTGTCAGTATTGTCAGCATCTGGCCATCTCCCATCTGGAAGTCACCTCCTGAACGTACATCCTTCCACCAGGCACCCGAAACACCCCTTGCAATTCGAGTTAGCGAGATTGCCTTCATTCTGCTTACATAATCATCGATTGCTGAGGCACATCGCCCGGCTGTTTCCTCCCCGTGTACTGTACCCTGTGCTCCAGTAGGGATGGTACACGTTTATCGAGGAGAACTGCATAGTTCAGACAGAAGAGAAGTGAAAGAGAGGTGGGGCCGTTAACAGCACTGGATCTTTTGCAGAAGCCAGCAGCCTGCCACACAGATCACCGCAAACCCGCCATTCCGGGTTTTGGGGGTGGGGTGGGCTGCCTTCGTCTTTTGTTCTCCCATTCATCCAGTTAGTTTTGCACCCCCCCCCCCCCGCCGCAGTCGGCCACCCCTTTGTTGCCGTTGTTTCCCGATCCCCTCACACCCGTGGTATCCCCACGGTGACCGTGCCCTTCAGATCCATTCTGGGATATCAGTCCCATTCCGATCTAAGTTGGGGTTATTGCCGGTAGTTTGTGCACGGTGTTGCCCAACATGACCATCTTCTTCCGTCTTCCATCGAAGAAGGTCCGCGAAGCTGGACAAAAAAAAAGAGCCGCTTCTCCTTCTTGCAGATGGGTAGCACCAGAAATCAAGAAAAAGTTCAGTGTCTTCTGGCAACATTGTGCACGCCGCTGCACGAGTCCCACACATCAGGGCTGTGGCCGTTGCGCCAGCATAAGGAGGCAGGTTGCCCGTGCCATCTTGTGTCGCCCCTGTTTCCCCTCGAAGGGGGTCTTTCCCGGATCGTTCACTTTGCATTGCATTGCATCCCCATCCCGCTTCCGCTTCCCGCACCCCCCCCCCCTCTGTTCAGAGCCGGGCATATTTCCAACCAAAAAAACTGCATGCCCCATCCCGACGCCTGTGATATTTGTCATGTTCATTCACATCGTGTGTGCATCGGCTTCTTCATCCCCCCCCCCCCTCCATCCGGTGTATTATCCACTGATGTGATGTGGTGCATAAGGTGTCGAATAACAACAACGCAAACCTGAACGGGGTGATTGCCGGACGGTTTGCCGAAAGTACAGTCTGTAGAATCGAAATTGAGCCCCGACCGGTCTCCCCCTTTCTCCCGATGCAGGGAAAGGGTGTTCCGTCAGCGTAATTCGCCGTTCAGAAATCTCCGAGCGGCGATCACCTGATTGCCCACTGCGAAAATAATCCCTACTTTTCGGCGAGCATACTCGTGGAGGGTTACTCAACGGGTTCGACCCCCACCCCCCCTTCCTGCCTGCTGCACTGGTGTCGAGCCGTGTCAGACCAGCACGGCTACCTCCAGCGATCCGGCCTATGAAATGGCCACACACGCGAGTGGGATATTTATGGATACCGTATACGTAAATATTATGGAAGGTAAATATTATGGAACGGGCCCATTTTTGGCCGGTCCGTTCCATAATATTTACGTTCCATAATATTTACAGGGCCAGTTGGGGACTCGGTGGTGAGGACGGCTTGCGTCAGGTAATCGCGCGAAAAGTGCACGAGTAGGTCCCGTCGGGGACTCTGTATGCCGTCCGATCACCTGGTCCAAGTCCCCGAGTCGCAGAAAGCCCTGTAAATATTATGGAACGAAAAAAATCTGGAACGCCAACCCACCAGCGTTCCAAAATATTTACGTTCCATAATATTTACGTTCCAAAATATTTACGTATACGGTATTTCATTCCGCCTTGTTTTTTTTGCCACAAAGTAAAAAAGAACTGCCTCGGGTGCCCCGAGAGGTGCCCCAAAAAATGTACCCCACACGGTGCACAGAACAAAGAGAGTCCTTTTTGTGCAAGTTCTGGCATGTGAAGCAGATGTAAATTCCTCGCTCAGCGGCGCTTTAAGTGCTGTTTCTCAACTTGCCTCATTTGTAAAACCACTCGCCAGCCCCCATTTGCACATCCCCCCCCTCCCCCTTTTTTTCTAAAAAAAGCAAACAGATTTTCTTACCTATCACCCCCCCTTCCCGGTCACCCCGTGCAGGGCAATTCCTAACTATCACCAAAACCGGTTCCCCCCCCCCCCCCACTTTTTCCTGGACCCTGGAAAGTTAGGAATACCCCTGCACCCCGTGTACCACCCGCCTCCTATCGCCTTTTGTCTGCCAATCATTGCTGCCTCCCCCCACACCCCTCCCTGCCTGCAGCGGAGGAGGACTGGGGTATCGGCGATGCCTCTCAAAATCACTCAAACTCACTCAAAATCATCGAAATCACACAAGACTCATCCCCCCCCCCTCCCCCCTCCCTCTCTTTTCTCAGGCATGTCGCTAAGCGTCGACCGTCGACCCAGTGATTTTGGGTTTCCCCCCCCATAAAAAAGCGTCGACCCAGCGTCGACCCAGTGGACTGGGTTGACGCTTGGTCGAGGCTTGGAGCGTCGACCTAGTGGAACTGGGTTGCCATTCAAGCCTGGACCAAGCGTCAACCCATTTATTACACTGGGTCGACGCTAACCTAGCGTTGGCCCGGTTACACTGGGTCGACGCTCACCAAGCGTCGACCAAGCGTCAACCCACTTTCACTGGGTCGACGTCGAAGAGAGTATGGTTTTGCAGGAACAGATGCTCACTACCGTGGCCTCCGGCGGCTGGGGGGCTCCGCCCCCCAGACCCCCCTGTGGCGTATGTCTCGTACTCAAGTCATTCGATTCCCACCGGGTCAGGGAATCCACCCACTCCAGTAGCCTCAGGAGGACGCAGCCAACTCACACAGAATCTGTACGCCCACAATGAACAGATGCTCACTACCGTGGCCTCCGGCGGCTGGGGGGCTCTGCCCCCCAGACCCCCCATCTCGCGTGCCCGTCTAGTAACCAAGTCCTTGCGCTTTGACGGCCGTGACATATCAGGGGGCAGCGTCGAAATCATGGTCCCGAAAGCCATTTTTTGGTTTCCTCCGGCACCCGACGGCGCGAGCGGGAGAGGAACCACGGAAGGAACCCAGCGCCTCACACCGTGCCCACCTAGTGGTCCACCGATGGGAAAATTTGGCAACAACACGAGCGCGCGCGAAGCGCGCGCGAGAAAAATTGACCCCTAGTGTTTTCCCCCCTGATCCCCCCCCAAAACAGGAGCGTCAACCCACCAAATCTCCAAAATCGAAAAGTTAGCGACAGGCCTGCTCTTTTCTCCCTCCTCCCCCCCCCTCCCGATCCCGCTGTTTCCACGTGCTCCCAGATACAGTTGCCTCGGGAACCCCCCCCCCCCCCCCTCCCCGACCCCCCATCCGTTCTGACTCCAGATGCCCACCACGCACCGCCTCCCGTGTTGTGCATACAGTGATTTTCCCTTATTGTGCAGCAACGTCTGGTTGGAGTGGCTACAAAAGAAAGTCGAAAAAAAAAAGTTGAGATGACCCGGGAGAGACATGTCTGAAAAGAGAAGTGTTCAAATCGTTCAAAAAAAAAGGGGGGGGCACGCACAGGCGTGTATCTATTTCACGGAATGAAAATAGGAATTTGGGGAAAAAATATTTTTTTGCACTATTTTTTTGCACTTTTTTCCTTTGGATTTTATTGTGACCCTACTTGGTATTGGCAGAATTTTTTTATGTTCCCGGTCTTGGATGTGCTCAAACATTCAAAAGAACACATTTTCCGTGGCCAAAATTTTTTTTGCACCCGGAGGTGGGGATGGGGGTGGTGGTCACTACTTTTTTGCACCATTTTCCTTTGGGTTTTATTGTGACCCTACTTGGCATTGGCAGAATTCTTTTATGTTCCCGGTCTTGGATGTGCTCAAACAGTCAAAAGAACACATTTTCCGGGTGCAAAAAAATGTTGCACCTGGGGACGTGGAGAGGGGGGTCGGAGGGCGGTGGTGTGAGAGGCTTGCTCTCGAGCTCAAACCAACAGATGTTCACTACCGTGGCCTCCGGCGGCTGGGGGGCTCCGCCCCCCAGACCCCCCTGTGGCGTGTCTTTGCGCGACAATTTATCGTCCCCCCATGCGACATGTGCTATCTGTCAGTTGTGTTGTACTTGAGCGTATGCGACTATGGAGCCAGGCCAACAGACGTTCGCTACCGTGGCCTCCGGCGGCTGGGGGGCTCCGCCCCCCACACCCCCCTGTGGCATGTGCCTGGTCTTGGAGCCAAGCCCTTGCGCGTACGGGGCTGCGGCATGTCGGTTCCAGCACCCTCGCGGGAGGCTGGGCCCGAGCACTGATCTCTAAGAGACGAACCACCTTGCGAATGCGATCGGGTTTGCGGGCTTGCGGCCATGACATCTCGAAAGGGTCGTCGTGGGCCCGTGATCATGTTTCGGGTTCGACTTGGTGGGCATCCGTGGCGATTCGCGGAACCACGTGTATGTGTGCGAGGAAGCAAAGAGATAACACACCAGGAGCCACGCAGCACCAGGTCGACCTGGATCTGATCGAGCTCAGGGGGAAGGAAGCACAGTCACCAAAGTGATATCACCGCCGGCCTCAACCACCAAACTGCAACCGCAGAAGTTCCGCTATTCTCACAAGGGAAGGCGCCCTGGGATGTAGCAGTGATTTGTGTGCAGCGCCATCAAGTGACACTGACCGCCTTGAACAGAGAGGTAGTGTACAGATGGCGATCAGTGAGAGGGCGTGCTGTGTCCTTCCACTTCCCCATCTACCTCCATTCGTTCACCGTTGTTGATAGCGATTTTTTCGCCATTTTTTCGAATCGTATGCATCGGTCAGGCCGAGTGAATCAAAATAACGCAAAAATCACACCAAAATCTGTGTCTGAGGCACAGAAATCGTGCAAAAAAGCACCCAAAAAAAGTGCAAAAAAACCAAAATAGGATTTCGAAAATCGGCCAAAATACCCCCAAAATAGAGCCACACCTGGGCACGCATCGCTCGAGGGTGTTGGGGAGAATTATTTCGCCTTCACCCTTGACAAAATTCGGACCGAAGTTTAAACCCCCCCCCCCCCACACCACCCCCCCCCCAACAATCATTCTACATTCTACTCTTTACCCCCCCCCCCGTTACAACCTGCCCTCTGCTTCTGGTTCAATACCTCCCCGTTACAACCTGCATAACGAGTGAAATGAGGACAACTCTCTGTGATGTACCTTCACTGTTCTTCGACTTCACTGCCCCACCCTTGGACTAAGGATGCGTTGGAGGGGGGGGGGTTGTGGGGGTGGGTGGGAAGGGGGGAGGGAAAGCTTCGCCCCAAAAGTAGCGAATGCCCTCACAAATTTGAGATTGAGGGTCACGCGCGCAGGCACCGGGCCCCCCTCCCCTAAAAAAGATTGGGGGGGTCACACCGGTCTGGTTATTTTTTTGGCTTCAGGGGCGAAGAGAACACGCCTAGGCCCCTTCTCCCCCCCCACCCTCTCCTGTTCCCTTTGGTTGCCATTGTTTCACTTTCCTTCCCCCCTGTTGTGTGTTGTATCGTCTCCCACCCTGTGCAAGCCGGCTGTGGATTCGGGCATTCCGCACCGTATTCTCAAAGATGTCAAATCTTTGAAAATACCTGTCCCGTGCTGCTTGCCCAGATATAGCTCGTGGGATTGGTGTGTGTGTACAGGGGTGGGGAGGGGGTGGGGGCACAAGACTGACCGCAACACCGCCATGTTCATTTTTTTGTCATCCCACATGACAAACGCCGCTGCGGCATGCTTTTTTTGGATCGTCGGGGAAACAATTACTCCAGCTTTTAGATTGCGCTCAGTGTTTCAGGCCTCTGCACACATTGAAGTGGCGCCCCTCTGCTAATGCTGAAGGAGGGCTGCTCCGCGTATTGATGCCGCACCCGACACAGACAAAGCGTCTGCCGCAGAAAATTAGCGGGTATGATTTGCAGGCACATCGCTGCCTTGTTGTCTTGTTCCCAGACCCCTTCTCCTCAACGTGCTGCACAGCTCAGCAGTGTCATGGTATACTGTTTGCTGTCTGTGGATCACTTTTTTCAAGCCTCGTGACCGGATTTCCCCTCACCCGCACCCTCCCTCTGAATGTGGATTCGCACGTTTTTCTACATCCCCTAAACATGCCCATACCTTCCCGACATCACAACCCACGCCCTCTCCCAAAAGACAAAATTTGCCGACCCTGCGAGCCAAAATGCCTTCTGTCCATATTGTGTACGCCAGTGCTGGCCATCCTCACATGCCGGCTCTTTGGTCGTCCAAAAAAAAACTAAAAATCATCGCTTCTCTCCCAGTGCTCTCGCTGGTCGCCACGATCTGACAAACGGCATGGCGAATTTTGAGGTCGAAAAAAAGAGGGGGAAAAAAATTTCCGCAGGCGCTTCGCGCCTGCGGCGTCGATCACGTCGACACGTGACACACTGAGTGGACAGCATATAACCTGCCCCACACTGATGTGGGCTTCATCGTCCGGCAGACATCGTGTGCCGCAGCCATGCAGTGCATGGACGGTGGTGAGAGACTCATCCGGCAGGCAGTTTCTTAGCCTCATCTTGAGGACCTTCTGGAGGTTTCAAACAGGGGGGTCTGGGGGGCAGAGCCCCCCAGCCGCCGGAGGCCACGGTAGTGAACATCTGTTCATTGTGGGCGCACAGTTTCTATATTGTATCCGTAGTCGTAGGGCTGAACGCACGTTCAGCCACCGAGGGCTCAGGGAGTACGCGATGTGTTGCACTGACGACACAGCACTGGGTATTGCACCCATCTCCCGAGGAGAAATATGGGAGACTGTCCTTTTCCGGGCTCCACCAGCAATTTTGGCCCCTGTGAGGACAATACACTCCTTCAAGTGCGGAGAAATCCTCCATGTGAAAAAAAACCGGGGGGAAAAAAAAGGCGAAATTCGCCACGCAAAAAAGTGCCGTGGAAAAAAAAGGCGAAAAAAACCACTTTTTCGCCACCGCGAGAGCACTGTTCTCTCCCCAACATTCCTAAACCTGCCTTAACAGCCAACCCACACTTCATCTGACCCCCTTCTCCAGTGTGCAAGGATACAAGATCAGGGGATAAGATAGGTCTGGTTTTCCGGTTTTCAAAACCAGGGTTTCCCGGTTTCCGGTTTTCTGGAAAAAAAAAAAAAAGACCGATCGGATTTTCGCCGGTTTTTGGGGAACCTTTGTGACAGTCAACCAGTGGGACCATTAGCCAAAAAAATATGGAAAGTGACCCCATCGTGATCCGCACGGAGCTCAAACAGTCAAAAGAAAGCAGAGAAGCGGAGAAAAGGAGCCCAGCGGGACCCGGTGGGTGGTGATGTCCTCGTCATGCAGGTCTTCTCTGTTTGAAGTTTCGAGATACTCCGGTAGCTTGATCATTCCGACCGCACCGTACTCCTTCTGGGCGGCTTGCCGAGCGCATGCACTCAATCTCGTTGCGGTGCACACTGCCAAGGACCACCCTGTCATCCACGCAAGCTACGACCTTGTCTCGAGCACGTTTGCCTTGCTGGGGATGACACATGCAAACTCCGATGTTTTCGGGAGTGCATGTCCGCTTTGGAGAGGATCGACGGATTCGGGTTCTGGCGGGACCGCGATTTGTGCAGTGTTGGAGACACCCGCTGGTGTTCGCATGAGCGCACGTTGTGCGCATCGTCTGACTGACTGCCTCAAGGGGGTGGTCATGCAACAAGCTCGACCATGAAGGTAGTTGCCCTTCGTGAGGCGTACCAGCAGAGCAGCACCCTCAGGGGGGTTTGTCCTGATGCGGGAGGTGATGCGAAGCCGCGCTCCGTCAGTACGTGGACGCATTGAAAGCTCAGTTCCGTCCCTTCGGGGAGCTGCGTGGAGCAACACGCCACTGCTGTTCGGCAGAGCCTGGTCCAGCCGTGTTGGGTGTGATTCTGAGAGGGTTTGCGCGGGTCGCGCGCGCCGAAGGCGCGCGCGAAAAATTTCAAAACCAGAAAAACCGGAAAACGGCGCCAGAAAAAAAGTCTATCTTATACCCTGTACAAGATCTGCTGTAAAAAAGAAAAAACTTGGTGTTGCGACCAAGTCTGATCCTAAATCGGAGTAAGTATAAGAGATTCGGCCAAAATATATTTGTTTCCTTTATTTTTTTCCTTTTGGTTCTGAGCCAAGTAACATGGACCAATAAAATTTCTGGAGAAAAAGAAACACAGCCCCCTCTGGTGCGCCCTCCGCGACCCACGGCCACAGCGTGCCCCCGGCGGAGAGTGCCTCCCGGGCTGCCCCAGCCCCCATGCAGGGGCAGGCCCAACATGCAGAGTGCCCGCCGTCGGGGTCGGGGGCCACAGAGAACCACCAGGGCGGAGGCTCCCAAACCTCAAACACAGCCCCCTCTGGTGTGCCCTCTGCGGCTCCGGTCACGGCGGCAGGCGCCCAGCCGTCTGGCCCCGCTCAGGCCGTGCGGCGCCGCCAGGGCGGAGGCTCCCACACCTTCAACACAGCCCCCTCTGGCACCTCTGGCGGAACAGCCCCCGGTGGGGCTGGCGGGATCCAGGGGGTTGCTGCGACGATGATGCGCAACGCCGCGCAGGCCCGCCGGGACGGGCAGCGCCGCAGCCGGACGGCCGCGTCCTCGAGACGCCTGGAGGAGCTGCGTCAGGGTGACGCGGCGGGCCCCATGGAGTTCGACGACGACCCGGCGAACGTGTGGGAGCCCGAGGACGACCTCCAGGCCATCGACGCCTACGGGGACGACGAGACGCCCGCGGCGAACATCCCCGCTCTGCAGGAGCTTGCGGCGTCCCGTGTCTGGGCCGAGGGGGTGGTAGCGCGGGCCCGCGGCATGGCCCCCTGCGTCTCGATGGGAGGAGCCATCCCCCGCACCGTCGAGGCGTGGAGGCACTGCTTCCACCCCAGCTATGGCCTTTGCCCCCTCTCGCCCAGGGTGGCAGGTGACGTAGCGGCGGAGTGGCTGCAGGCGCGCATCCTGCAAGGGGGCGCGCAGGCCGAGCCCGGGAACCAGACGAGGGAGCCGGGGGTCAGCCTGCGCGTCTACATGCGCAAGCTGCAGACGGAGGTGGAGCGGGGCGAGTAGGCGGAGCAGCGTCCCCACCCCCACCACCCCCCCCCCCCCCCCGGGACCTTCCCCCCCCCCCTTTCATAGATGTGTGCAGGTGGCCGTTGTGAATGGTTAGACAGGGGCTGGCCACCCCCTCCCCCGGGCTCTGCACAGCAGGTCTGGGTTAGAAACAACATAACCCCCCCCTTCCTCCCCTCCCTTCCTCCCCCCTCCCCTCCCCTCCCCTCCCCTATTGATGTCCCCCCCCCCCTCCCCCAGCGCTTTGCCGCTCGTGTGAGTACCGCCCTGACTGGGAGAAAGGGTAGGGCTGGTTGGGTTGGCGGAGTTGGGCGGATGGGCGAAACGGAAAAATCGACGAGGTCGCAGCTTCAGGGCGTTCTGGGCTGGCTGGTGGTGGTTGGGACAAGACCGACGAGATTAGAAGCGGCACTGGTAGACGGGTTTTGAGGCCCCCCGCCCCCAGGTTCCCCCTGCCCACCTGGACGGACCCAAGTGCCTCACACCGGATCTCTCCCCACCCGGTGGTCCACCTGACGGATACGCGAAAAAAAAAAAAAAAAAAAAGAAATACCATGGCGTGAGCCACGGATTCGAACGATTCAAATAAAGCCATTTTCGGGAGGGAAAAAAATGGGACCAAAAATGGGGGAAGTGGGGGCTGGGTGGGCCCGCCCCCACAGACCATGGCCTCCACCTGGCTTCCAGTGACTGCCTCCCTCGCGGCACTGGGTTCCTACCTGATGTCGGAGTGATTCACACCGAGTTCATCTTGGAAGGTACAGATGTTCACTACCGTGGCCTCCGGCGGCTGGGGGGCTCCGCCCCCCAGACCCCCCATGCAGACCAGCGGCGTGTGCTGGCTTGTCCTTATGCGACTGGGGTTCTTCGCTACCGTCAAGTTTTCGTCAAAGTTCGGCGATTTCCTCCCATACATACAGAGGAGGAAATGCACCAACACACTCGTCTGACTGCTTCTGCCCGCGCAGCACTGAGTTCCGACCTGATGTCGGAGCGATCCACACCGAGTTCAGCTCGGAAGTTCACTACCGTGGCCTCCGGCGGCTGGGGGGCTCCGCCCCCCAGACCCCCCTGTGGCTTGTGCTTGTCCTTATGCGACTGGGGGGTTCTTCGCGACCGCCAGGTTTTCGTCAAAGTTCGGCGATTTCCTCGGATGCATACATAGGCTGTGACGGGCGCTGTGAAAACAAAATGACCCCACCACGATCCGCACGGAGCTCAAAAATGCAAATAAAGGCGGAAAACCGGGGGGAACGGGGAAAAAAGGAGAAGGAAAAAAATCCGGAGTAAATTTTCAGGATTTTGGCCGAAAAACCCCGGTGTAAGGATCATACATGGTTGCGACCACCCTACTATGTGGGAAGTGGTCGTCAATGGAACAGAACGGGTCTGCGCAGTAGCCTAGCTCTCGCAGTGCCTGGGATTGTCGACACCAAAATAAAAACAGAATTGGTGTTGCGTTCGTTTGTTTGTCCGTACTGACCGATGCCGTGAGATTCTTTAATACAAAAGATGCCGACCTGATAAAATACGAAAAAAAATGCACAACGTGCTCAAAACAAACCCTTTCTGTCCGTCTCACATGATAGGCCGCAACTCGATCCCGGAGAAAGAACGACGAACAGATGGGGATATGCAAGTCCTGTGCTTGAGGGCGGGCAGCCTCCCTCTTCTAGCGCTTCTGGGGCCACACAAACAAAAGGTGCCGCCGTGCAGCCAGAATACTTTGACACACCGGCCCTTCTCTCTGAGGACTCCTCGAAGTACGGCCAGCATATCCCTTTCAAATCATTCAAGTCATCCAAAGACTTACATTCCCTGTCTGCCTATCCTCTCCATCGTCGATGTTGGTACCGGTTTGCTCTGTTTTCTCTCAGCGTCCCGCTATTGGTTCGCCACAACTGCCTTCGGCAGGCCATGCGTCTTGCCCTGTTTCAGACAGAGCTTGTGGCAGAAGGTGTGATTTGTTACTGCCACCTGCCCTTCCCCTCTTTGGCTATGTCGAGTTCAAACTTCAGTGGTCATTCTGTGTAAGCTGCAAATGTATCGCCTAGAAGCCCCCTTGCGCGCACCCGCGGACTCTCGCACCAACCTAACCTGATGCTGCAGATCTCCGTGGATTCTCCCTAACTTCATGGCGCAGGGGTAGGCGATGAGGAAAACAGGCGATCCTGCTGTTCCTGCACAGAAGTAAAAAAAAATATAGCCAAAAACAAACCCACCCATTGTATGGAAAGTTCTTCCCTGTGCATTGCACCCCGTGCAGTGCCTGCAGAAAAAGTATTGACTCACACCGACAGAGGGTGTCGGGAGACTTGTCTTACCCTTCATTACCACCCTCTCCCATGTTCATCGACCTTGTACCTTCCTGTTGTCTCACTGCATCATGACCCCACCCATCCTCACATTATATCTTCACTCCACATTATTTAGCCCCTTCGCTTGAGCTGGCGTCTGTTGCAGTGCTTTTAGCACGCGGCGGTGTGTTCGCTTTTCCCTGCAAGCCACCTTTTGCCCTGCACACAACGACACGGGGCCCCAACATGCGCTGGTCACCTTTCACTAGGTCTCGTGTGTTTTGCCTGTGCCCTTGTTGAGGACGAAAAGGACAATGGCTTTGTTTTTCTGTTGGCAGAGACGGCAACCCGTTCAACTGCACGCGAATAGCCACTTTTTAAGCAACTTCAATCATTTGCTGGGATGGGGGCACTGCGTTGCCCTCTTGGGTTCGTGGGATTGTGCTCTGGGTCATGTCTCGTCGGGCATCTGGCTCAACCGCCAGGCCCCCCCCCCCCCCTCCCGATCCGTGTGAGCAAAGTACCCCAACCGAGAGAGACGCAAAGACTTATCCGTAGCCACACGAGAGGGTGCCGATAATCCTGGGACTTGTGGCGAAAAACAGGGAGGAGGGGTTTACAACGCCGTGCCAGGATTTGAGAGAATTCTTGAAGCGAGAAATCCGAGAATTCGACACCCTCCGCAGAACAGATGAACTTTGGTTGTGTAATTTGATAGTTTGGCATGGCCAAACTGGGCACGCTTTTCCCCTGTGTCAATTGTTTTGCCATGGCCTGTCCCCAGGTCACGGTTAAAATAGTGCTGTTGGCAGCGCACACATGGACCCTCAGACACGCACAAACAAGTTGAGACCCCACTCGTATCGCTTCCATCAGCTCGGGAGTGGCGGGCAGAGAGTTCATATTTGCTGCCGTTTATGCGATTTCAGCAGGGCACAGAGAGATTTGCTCTGGAGAGCTAGCCCAGTTATGCCAACTATGCGCATCCCCTTCTTTGGGCGGCGCGGTTTCTGCACTGAGCACAGTGTTGTCTGGCTGTCATCGCACACCAGACCCATTTTGTCGAGAACACAAAATGTGCCACACCCTAGAGCGGGCTGCCATACATTTGCCCTATGTCTGGCCATTGTATGCCTGCAACAAAAAAAAACAGCCGCAAGAACAGCCGTCACTGTCCGGAGTACTATGGCGCTAAAAGTTGAGAGACAGCACCCCCCCCCCCCACACACACCCCCTCCCTTTCCCCTCCCTTTCGCCTCCAAAAATGTTCTTTTTTGCTGGAGAGCGGGGGGGGGGGGGGGGGTGCGGTGGGGCTACGATTCCCCCAAATCCCAAACTCCCGTGAATCTCTGGTGTTCGTGAGGTGTCCGCTCTGTCCCTGCGGCTTACCGGGCGTCTATCCTGTCCGGTGGCGAATGGATGTGGACCCTTTTCGAGAAAACGAGCGGCCATTCTGGAGTGTGACGACGGCATGTCGATCTAGGTTCCCAGAATCTAGTTGATTCAGGGCCCCCCCCCATCCCCATCCCCAACTGAGAGGCCTTCTTTGAAGGCGGAGAGAAGGGCTTGTGTAACCTATCTGGCAGACCCAGAGGAAGTGGCCTCTTTCAGCCATGCGTGGTGCACCGCTTTCAAGAACAATTCAAAAAGAAAATGAGAAAACGAAAAGAAGGGAACTGGGCGTCAATGGGACAGAACAGGTCTGTGCAGGAGCCTAGCTCTCGCGCAGTGCCTGTGATTTTCGACACCAGTGTTTTCGCTTGGAATATTTGGGGTCAGGGGAATAGGTTTTTATTCCAGCCAAGATCCAGATATTCACTACCGTGGCCTCCGGCGGCTGGGGGGCTCCGCCCCCCAGACCCCCCTGTACGGTATGTCTGTCTAGTACCCAAGTCCTTTGGAGTCATATCAGTAGCTTCGGGACGCAGCCCAACTCACACAGAAACTGTGGACGCCTCCAAGGAACAGATGTTCACGACCGTGGCCTCCGGCGGCTGGGGGGAGCTCCGCCCCAAGACCCCCAATGGCGTGCTGTCTTGTCACCGAGTCCTTGAGCATTTGCGACTGTGGCACGTCAAGAACTGTGTGGTTCTTTCTGGGAGCGACAGCCCTGACGAAGTGCACAGTGCAGCTCCACCGATCGGCGATTGGAGTTCGACTGGGAGGAGCACCGGCGTGTCACTGAAGATGTCCGCGCGCTGCGGCAGTACAATACCGCGACATCCTGAGGTGGACTCTACAGAGAGCAAGGTGAGGCTGTGCAGTGGAAAAAAAATCAGCGAAAAACGCGAAACCGCGAAAAAGGCAAAAAAAAGATCTCACCCTAGTCCCCTGCCTGTGAATATCGACACCAAGAAAGACGCGGAGTTGCGTTCTTTGTTTGTACGAACGGTGCCTGCTAGTGCATGTGTGCAGGATACCGAACGCTGCCACGAGTCTTTTTAGTTGGAAAAACACGTTGTTCTGACAAAAAAAATATAATGCTCGTCGGGGGGGCGGGAGGCAGTGTGCGCGGGGCACGGCGCCCGAGTTTCAACTGGTTCGACGAGTGGGGTACCAACGAGTCATTTTTTTAATCGAGTTATCTGACGCGCGATCGCTTAAAACTAAAGAACAATCCCCCGCGGTCACTCGTCAGGCATATCCCTCGTTCACCCACTCGTCAGAAACTAGTCATCTCATCGACTTGTGTGCCGTACACCTCGCGCGGTGTCTCTACCCCCCCCCCCCCCTACCCCCCCCCCCTACCCCCACCCCACCTCCTGTGTCATGGGTGGAGGGTGGCCACTGCCTGCAGGCGCTGCTGGATTCCAACATTGCAGTTGGATTGCATACACCCTCTCCCCATCCTTCAAGCTTTTTCTCACCTATCCCACCCCCCACCCCCTTCAATCTTTCCAAAACATACATACGCTCGTGTTCTGTGTCTTCCGTGGACCCACTCTGGAATGGCACGAACAAAAATTTTGTGTTGTACTGAAGGCAGCTGCGCCGTTTGCATCAGCATATTCTTTGGGGAGGATGGGTGAGGGGGGTGGGTGGGGCGATGGCGATTGGTGAAAGCCGATCCGGCTCTTCTCGGCATGACCAAGAACACCTCAAGACCTCCATCATGCATGTGCTCTGATGGGCACAGCGGGACGCGAGGCCCAGCAAAGTGAAACGGCAAGGTAGTGCAGCACTCAAACCGCAAGACTGTTGCCCATAAAGCCAACGTGTCAACACAATTGGTGTGTGCCTGGAACAGCGTTGTTGAACTTCTGATAAAAGGATTTCTCAGGCGCACCACTGCCAAACCTTTCTTTTTTATTTGCTTTTTGGGGAGGTGTCTCCGTGTCCGTCGGCAAAACGGCAACCCACCCGCACTGCGGGAAGAAACGGCACCACACAGGGCTCGAGCCCTGACCGGGTCCCTGGAAAAGGAGCACAAGAGGTGGGCCAATACTACAATGTAGTGTTGTCCCACACAATCGTGCACAGCGAGAGAGAGTGGGGGGGGGGGGGGGGCGGTCCGAAATGAAAAGTAAACGAAGATAAATTCTCAGAAAATCTAGTGTGCCCGATGTCTGTTTTTTCAGGAGGGCAAAAAAAAAGTTGGCGTCAATGGGGCAGATCAAGCTTGCTTGTGATTGCCGACACCAAAAAAATAGGAAAAGGGAAAAGCATGCACGGTGGACTCCAGCGGCCCTAGCGGGAGTCTGGGAGCGGGAGTCTGAGCGGGTGTCAAAGACTCCCGCTAGCGGGAGTCTATACTCCCGCTAGGGGGAGTCTGACTCCCCCTAGCGGGAGTCTTTTCACCTATTTTCATCCATTTTTCCCATGATATAGTTACAGTCTACTGGCGTGGGGGGTAAAATCATGGTGGAAGAGGGATGGGGAGGGGCTTGTTTTGCTTCTGTCAGTTTCCCCGGACTCTGGACTACCTACCTATCCTCCTGGTAGCGGCTACACCTGCGGAGGTGAGCGGTTAGAATTTGAGGTGTCAAAGTGCGGCCATCGCCTGTCGTAGTTGTGTTACACCTTGGGCAAGACAAGCCATCCTGCAGGCCTCATCTTCTTCGTCAGAACTGTCATCCCCCTCCTGCTGTGCGCGTTGGTCAAGCGTGCTCAAAGTCGCCTCGGATGACACGAATGGTGTGAAAGTCGCCCCCAGCGGGATTGGCATTTTGCACAAGCAGAGCGATAATTTGCGGTGTCCTTCGGGGAACCGGAACAGGAAGTAGGGCGCGCTGATGGGTTCAACGAAGTCCTGTGTGTTGCAGTGCACAAACCCCTTCTGCAGCTGTGTCAACTGTGTGCAAAGAACATACACAGCCAATCTATGAGCGTGTCGGGTGTGCAGACACGGACACAGGATGACTTCTCTATACCCGAGGATCCCGTCCTGCGACAGGTGCGCAACCTTCCAAGGCATGCCCGATGCGCGCCGCTTCTCTTCTGCCATCGCAAGATCTCTCTCGTAAGTTGCGGAGCTGGCGATTGTAACGGCATCTTTCTTGCGATGTCCGTTCTCTGCTTCTTCAAATTCGTCGTTGTTCTGCAGAGGCACTGCATCTTCTGGAGCCCACCAATGATGGAGACTGTGTACGTAGGCATTGCGCGTTGATCCCTTTTCGGCATGCTCCATCAACCAGTGAAATATATGCCCTGAGATCCGAGCACGCAAGAAGGGAATCCGGGCTGACTCATCCTTGCATCCCCAGAAGCGCCAGGGGATGTCTGCATACCGGAAATGCATGAGGTCTGCAAGGGAGACAAAGAGGTAGCGGAACAAGCCCTTGTAGGTGTGTCCTGTGACAGGCAAGCACGACCTTCCGGAACTGAGCACCTGTCCCATGCTGCGACACATTCAGTGCAAGGTTTGTACAGGTCTTGTCGAATATTTTTTTGTTGTCTCATCCAGCAGGGGTGGAGCTTGAAATATGGGGTTGCGGGCTGGATCGGGTCAGATCGGGTCAGCCAATTTTTTCTTATGGGTTCCCCCCCGGTTCGTCTCAGAGATCAGTGCTCGGGCCCAGCCTCCCGCGAGGTACCGGAACCGATATGCAGCCCCGGACGCGCAAGGACTTGGTTACAAGACAAACACATGCCGTAGGGGGGGTCTGGGAGGCGGAGCTCCCAGCCGCCGGAGGCCACGGTAGTGAACATCTGTGACTTGCGGGCGTACGGATTCTGTGTGAGTTGGCTGCGTCCTCCTGAGGATACTGAGATTCCCTGATGTAAAGGGCTTGGGTACAAGACAGGCACATGCCACAGGGGGGTCTGGGGGGCGGAGCCCCCCAGCCACCGGAGGCCACGGTAGTAAACGTCTGTTGCACGGTACGGGTTGGGCAGCTTCATTTGTCCTCTATTGTGACTGTTTGAGGCCTGTGCTCATGTCGCTGGGGTCACTTTGCTCACGAAACGCCTCCTGGTCACCTTGAGGCCCCAAGGCGAGGAGCCAACTTTTCCGGTTTCCCGAAAATCTATATTTTTTTTTCTTTTTACCCCTGACCAGGGTATAAGATAGACTTTTTTTCTGGCGCCGTTTTCCGGTTTTTCTGGTTTTGAAAATTTTTCGCGCGCGCCTTCGGCGCGCGCGACCCGCGCAAACCCTCCCAGAATCTGAGAGGGCCCAGTGCCTGCGCGCGTCCTGTCGTACTGAGGCTGCTTGGTGGGGCAGGCGCAGCAGCTGCTTTGAAAGTTTGGACTCTCGGCCAAAAAACCGGTCTGGTGCAATGTTTTTACGCAGGGGGGTCTGGGGGGCGGAGCCCCCCAGCCGCCGGAGGCCACGGTAGTGAACATCTGTTCCCTACAGTCTGGATTCGCTTGTAAGTAGGAAGGCTTCACTGTATCGCAGCCCGGCCAGCAGGAGATCACTGGTCCTTGAGGGTTCAACCTTCAGGGTGGAGGAGGACGTGGGAGCGACCACTCGTGACAGGTGTGCGTTGTGGGTGGAGTGGATGCACGGCAGACCTTGTCATGGCCAAAGGGTCCACGAGATCTCCGCCACGTAGAGCCTAGACGAGAGTTTTCGAGGAGATGGGCACCTAGCTGTGACGACAGGCAACAAACAAATCTCATCTGTTAGTTGCCCCCAATAGGCTTGGCGACCTTCAAGACTGCTTGAAAGTCGTTCGTGTTCTCGTCTCAGCCCTCCAGACAAGCAGATCTGTCTCGAGTTGGTGGGCTGTCGCCATGTATTCGATGGCACCGAGTGACGCTGCACAGAGGCAGACGACACGGTGAACTCCAGCGGAGGTTACCCTACCTCCGCTGGAGTACACCGTGTCTCCCATGAGTCTCAACTAGCGGGAGTCTGAGCGTAAACTAGCTGGAAAATAGACTCCCGTCTCCAGTACAGACTGCAGTCTTAGACTCCCTCTTAGACATGGTGGCTGGAGTCCACCATGTGTGCACCTTCAAAACAGAAGAGACCTGCATGACGAGGGCATCACCACCCACCGGGCCACCCGCTAGGTCCATTTTTTCTTCTCCGCTTCTCTGCCTTCTTTGGACTATTTGGGCTCTGTGCGGATCACGATGGGGTCACTTTCTATTTTTTTATGGCGTTTTTTCTGACTGTTTTACTGTCCCAAAGTCACAAAAAAAACCGCCAAAAATGAGACCGACCTTTTTTTTTTTCCAGAAAACCGGGAACCGGGAAACCCTGGTTTTGAAAACCGGAAAACCAGACCTATCTTATCCCCTGCCCCTGACCTGATTTTTTGTGAGGGCCTGCAGAAAATCAGGTCAGCTGACCCGAAAAAACCCCCAAGCTCCACCCCTGTCATCCAGTACCCTGATCAGCCGCATGGCGAGCCCCTTGCAGTCATGGAGTGCTGGGGTGACGTAGCGGGCATTGGGAAGCACACCTGCCAAGAGGGAGGGGTAGCCAGCCTCTTTCATCTCAGAGAGAGTCAGGTGCGGGTATCGATGCACCTGTTGATACCAGCGTTCTTCTGGGATGTCGCACAGTGAGCATCGGTGCCCTCGCCCCCCGCATCGCCTCATTGTTGCCCACTGCTGATCTATACTCCCGCTAGCGGGAGTTGGACTCCCCCTAGTTGAGACTCCCGAAAAGGGTTAAACCCGGTAGTGGTACCCTACCCCCGCTGGAGTCCACCGTGCAAGGCCGGATCAGCCCACGGGTGGGTTTGAGGAAGAAATCTGGGGGGGCAAATTTTGCTGCGACTTCCGGTTTCACCCGGCCGAACTCCAGCATCTATCCAGACCCACGGTGCCAAGCCGTTCGCCCGTGTCGCGATCATTCGCGGCTTCAGGCTGCCCCCGACGACACGTTTGTATCCTGCACCTTGCCATACTTCGCCTCCACCTTGTATATGACGGAGAGCGCCCTCCTTCCGCATCGTTGCGACTTCCCTGACAGCGAACTTATCCATGTCAGGGAAGACATGGCGATGATTGCGTTGGCCACCTGGGTGCTGTGCTGGTGGAGCTCCTTGCTCAACACCGTTGCTAGGAGCCTTCTAATGGATCCCAGTGTCAGCACACTGCCCCCTTTTTTAACAGGGAAGGCCGTGCAAAAATCATGCACAATGTTCGTCGCCTCCGCAGCCTCGGGACTCTCTGCGCTCTTCTTCTTCTTAATCGACTTTGCCGCCGGCTTCGCTGCCGGCTTCGTTGTCGTCTTCCCCATTTTTGTGAATCAGGTCTGCGAGCTGGGATGGGTGGAAACGTCCGTTTCGTTTGGTGTGGCTGTACTTCAGTGACGAGTGCCACATTGCATAGGTATCATGGGAAAAATGAGTGAAAATAGGTGAAAAGACTCCCGCTAGGGGGAGTCAGACTCCCCCTAGCGGGAGTTGGACTCCCCCTAGTTGAGACTCCCGAAAAGGGTTACCCTACCCCCGCTGGAGTCCACCGTGTGGTATGACAAAGGTCTTAATAAGAAAAGGATCTTTTTACTTCTTTCTTAAGACGTCTTAATGCAGGTGCTGCATTAAATTTCTTAAATTAATGGGGGCCCTCGCTACCAAGTGTGACTGAGTGAGAAAAAGTGAGAAGTCAGCCATGTTTGGCTGACAACTGACGACTCGTGACTCACAGTGACTCGTAGCGAGGGCCCCCAATGACCCCCATTATTTTTAAGAAATGCAGGATTTCTTAAGATTTCTTAATGAAATGATGGACATTATTTCCATATCTCCCAGCATTAAAAATGTCCATCATTCTGGAAAAGATCTTTTAAGATCTTTTCAGAATGATGGACATTAAAATGCTAGGCATTAAGAAACACGTCTTAAGAAATCAGTAAGAAATCTTTAAGAAATAGCCCTTTCGGCATTACATTAAGACGTCTTAAGAAATTTCGAGATATCTTAACATTTCTTGCAAGATCTTTGTCATACCATGGAAAAGGCTGCACCTCCCCCCGCTTTTTTTTGAAAAGTTTTGTGGAATATCAATAGCCTTCTACTTTCTACCCACTCCCCACTCCCCACTCCCCACCCCCCCCCTCCCAGCATAACGAGTGAAGGGAGATCATCCTTGTGTTTCCTTCTACTTCTACTCCGATCAATACCCCCCCCCTCCTCTCCCCCCCTCCCAATCCTACGTCTCGGTTTTGTATCTTGACTCGCTCGTGCGCATGACCGATTCTTATTCGACGTGCTTCCTCTTCTTGTTCCCCTATCTCCACCAACCCCATCCCTCCCCCACCCCCCGAAACCAGGGCTCAGGCCTGTCAGTACCACTAAGCACAGAGTGATCCTCTTCTCTCTCATCTGTTACGGCGAGGCATTCTCTCCAAAGACGGGTTCCCCCACAGACAAAATCACAGGGAGAGAAAGGCCCACCCAATAACTTCGCTTTTCTGCAACGCGTAGCAAAGGCCCTTGTCCCCGCCCCCTCCGCCCCCCTCGCGCCCCCGTGGGTTAAGGGTGGAGGGATGCCACCTCTGCGATTTCCTTTTTCGTGACAAGCGCGCCGTGCTCACGGAAAGCGTTCGGATGGAAAAAGGTTGCAGTGGGGAGCAATGTTTTGTCCACCTGCACTCCACGCCCCGACGTGAAGGTGGCCAGAAGGTTGCACAAACAAGACAAAAGAAGACCGGCATTCGTTTTTTTTTTTGCCATGGGCAGTGTGCTTTATATAATTTATGCCTTTGAGAGATTCTTCGCTGCGGCATGACGAAAAAAATTGATGCGTTGTTTTGGTGGTGCTGTATTCCTCTTTCACATCCATTGGGGGGTGTGCGACCACGTTATCATTCATTATAACGTCACAACACCTTCGTGGATGTGAGTCGGAGAATAAATCGCCAAAAAAAATTGTGCCGAATCATTTTGCCGATTCGCAAAATAAAATAATCGCTTGAAACAATCATCCTCCGATCCCTCTCGCCCTGCCCCCTCCCCCAATATTTCCAGGGGCTGCGCGGCGCCCTAGTTTCTAGTTTGACGATTGGCCACGCGAAAAAAAAGAGTAATTCCTCGTCGGCCATCTCACTTGTTTGTACGATCGTCAGATAACTAGTTATCTCGTCGACTAGAGCGCCGTGTGCTCGAGGGGAGGGGGTGGGGGTTCGTGTGTGTGCCTTGGCTCTGCGTTATAACCACGTGTCCCAGTCCCACTGTGGCGCTATTTGTTCAGGTTCTGAGTAAAAGAACCCCCCTCTCCCCATCCCCGCCCCCTTCCTGCCCCCTCCTTCCCCTGTTTCTTTTTAAATAATTTTGGTTTTTTTATTGTCCCCCACACCCTTCCTGCCCTCCTCCCTCCACCATGCACACTCGCGAGTCACAGCTGGCCTCCCCAGGGAGCATGGCGGATACCGGGCATCAGAAGCGAACCTCCGGTGCCACTTCAGGTGAAGTCGCTTCGCACCACAGGGCGTCTGCGTCTGAGAGGTCCGCCATGTCCCTCTTCCGACCCCACGCCCGCCCCGAGGAGGGCCCCTCCCCCAGCTCGCAGCGCCGCACCCCGACAGACGCAGCACGGGGTGCGGTCTTCTTCCAGCTGAGCCAGACGGGGTCCGCCCCTCTCCCCAGTCGCAGTGGCAGCTCCAGCCGGCAGGACGCTCAGGACGTCTCCGGGCATCCCCACGAGCAGCAGGGGACGTCGCAGCGGCCTCCCACCCCCGGTTGTGCCGTGACACGTGATGCCCTGGATGGGGCTGCGTCTGGGCGGGGCGCCCGCCCCGCAGCAGGGGGTGCAGCGGTTCAGCTGGAGGGAAACAACATGGAGAGCCGCACCGCCGCACGGCAGGGGGCGGTGGAGGTGGACGTGGAGGTGCCGCCACAGCCGGTGGTGGGGGGCGGTGTTGGTGGCGGTGGTGGCGGGCCCGCGCCTTCCCCGCCAGCAGCGGCACCCCTGGCGGTGCCCGGCGCTGGCGGCACACCCCCTAGCTGCGGGGCGGAGTGGCAGGCGGAGGAGCTGCTATGGGCTGCAGGCTACACACAAGGCGGGGTCTCCCAGTGGCAGCCTGTGCCAGGGGCGGGTGGGGGCAGCCCCCCTGCATGCGTGGAGGCGGAGGCTGTGGGGGCGGCGCTGTCCGCGCTGCTGTCAGCCGGCACCCCCGCGCCGCCCCTCCCCTGGGTGAGGCTCGTCTGCGGGGCGCCCGACGCAGCGGAGCTGCCCGGCTGGCCCCCGCCGCCTGCGCTGAGCGCCCCGCCGGAGCGGCGTGGCAGCGCCTCGGGGAGTGGCGTGGCCTCCCCCGCCACACCCCCGCCTGGGTGTGGGGGTGTGGCAGCTGCAGCAGCAGAGGCACCAGGGGTGGCAGATCCGGGAGGGGAAGCAGAGGAGAAGGAGGAGCTGCTGCCGGTGGGGGCGTGTGGCCTCCCCGCGCTGCGGCTGCTGCTGCCGCTGCTGCGGAGCAGCAGCGCCTGGCTGTCGGGCTGCCTGGCTGTCTGTGCAGAGGTGCCGGAGGTGGCGGGGGCAGCTGTGCCGGGCGGGGCTGTCCCGGCCCCCGCCGCTGCCGCTGCCCCTGCGGCGGTGGCCCACCCCGTGCCCCCCGCAGCCCCGCCCCCCGCCGGCGACGCCAGCCCCCCTGCGGCAGCCCCCCCCGGCGCGCTGAAGGTGCAGCAGCACAGCGTTGCCAAAGGGATCAGCAGGGGAGGAGGAGGGGGGGCCACATCAGTGCCCCCGGCGCCGCCACCGCCGCATCCGACCCCATCCAAACCACGGCGGGGCGTGGGGGGCGGTGTGCAGCAGCAGCAGCAGGGCCCCCGTGGGGCCATGGGAGCTGAGAAGCCTGCCGGCAAGCCGAAGGCCCCGAGCCGCGGCGGAAGTGGGCGTCGCCCGCAGCAGCTGAAGCCGCACCCGCCTGCGGCGGGCGGGGGGCAGTGGAAGCAGCAGCAGCGCCACGCCAAGCCCACCACCACCACCACCGCCGCCGCCGCACCCCCCCCACGCCGGCGGCGCCCCTCCACCACACCCACTGCCCCTGTGGCTGGCGCGGTGGCCCCACAGGACGCAGCGGGCTGTGGGGCACAGCCTGCTGCACTGCACGCCCCTGCCGAACCTCTGCCTGGGCTGCAGCTGCTGGGGCTGGCGGGGCGCGGCAGCGGCGCCTGCGCCGCCATGCTTCTCCGCATTGGCCAGAATACCAACAACGGCAGCGGCGGGGGAGGCACGGCAGATGCCCCCGCCGCAAGGTGCGCGCCCTGCAGCGCCCCTGCCGCTGCCCCGCCGCCCGGCAGCCCCCCAGCCTCCCACCGGCTGCGCCACCTCCAGCTGGCCTCCACCGCTGTGGCAGATGGTGCGGCTCTCTCACTGCTGCTGGAGTGCTCCGCCTCCCCGCCACCACCCGGCACACCCCCCGCAGGCTGGGCCACGGAGAGCCCCGTGCCGCAGGAGGCGGGCGACACCCTTGTGGCTCCGAAGTCCCCCGCTGGGGCTGGGCTCCTCGAGAGCTGGGTGCCGCCTGATGTCACCGCAGCCACCACCGCCGCCACCCTCGGGGGGATGGCGGGTGTGTCTCCATCCCCGCCGCCGTCGCACTCCTCCGCCGTAGGGAGCGACGCAGGCAGCAGCGCAGCAGGGCACCCCGCAAAGCCACGCGCCTCCGGGAGGCGCGCCCACCCCCGCAGAGGGGGGCAGCCTAGAGGCACCGCGGCACACCGCAGGGCCAGGCAGGACCGCGCAGCCGACACATCATCTCCCCCCTCCGCCTCCGCCTCCGCCTCCACCTCCACCTCACCCCGGGGTGCGCGGCAGCAGCATCAGCAGCAGCAGCATCAGCAGCAGCATCAGCAGCAGCATCAGCAGCAGCATCAGCAGCAGCATCAGCAGCAGCAGCAGCAGCAGCAGCAGCAGCAGCAGCAGCCCCATCCCCGCCGCCGGGTTGGGGGCGAGGCCCCCAACACCGCCGCCTCACCCGGGTCCTCACGCAGTGGGAGTTGCGGGGGGAGCCCTCCGAGCCAGATCCTGTTGTATCCCAGGAAGCGGGGTGGCGCGCCGCGGCGTGGGGCTGCAAAGCAGCCCCGTGCTGCCGCGGCCCCGTCTCGGAATCGGTACAGCGCCTCGTCTGGGTCTGGGTATTCTACGGATCAGAGTGCTTCGTCCTCTGGGAGGCGGCTGCTCCGCGCGCAGAACTCCTTCAAACGGGCGACGCAGATCGCCAACCCGCCCCCGGGCATCCCTGTGGTGTTCGATGGGATCCTGGCGGACTGCGGGGGGGATCTGACGGACGACAGCTCCAGCGTGGTGGTGTTCGACGCCACGGCGCCCCGCCGCCGCCACCACCGCCACACCGGGGGGTGTGCCGTGCAGCGCGGGCTCTCAGGGCTCAGCCCCCTTGAGGGGGAGGGGGGCAGCCTGCGGATGAGCCGCGGCGTGGAGGAGGGCGGGGGTGACTCGCTCCTCGGGGGGAGCCACAGCGGGGTGTCCGCCACCTACACCTCCAGTGAGGGGGGGTTTACGACGGACTGCGATGCCCTGATGACGGAGGTGGCGGAGGTGGGGCACCGCGGTGACATCGGGGGAGTCTATTCGAACCTCCGCCTCGATGCTGCTGGCGCAATCAAGGTGGAGGTGATCCAGAGGGCGGCAAGGGCGTGGCTCGCCCGCCGCGACTGCGCGCGGCGGAGGATCGAGGAGGAAGCGTCCCTCTCCGCACAGCTACGGGGCGAGGCGGCGCTGCGGATCCAGAGGGCTTGGCGTGGGGGCGGTGGCACCGCCGCCGCAGCTGATCCCACCCCCCCACGGCAGGGGGGTGCCCTGGGGTCCGGCGGCGGCGGCGGCGGGCTTGCCGTGACGCTTCTCCAGCCGCGCGCCCCCCATGGCGCAGGGGGGCATCGCCGCGGGGTGAGACGGAGGCAACAGAGGGGTGGTGGTGGAGGCGGGCCCCCCGCCCCCACCCCGGGGCACCGCCTGCTGCAGGGCGCTGCAGCAGGGGCGTCAGCCCCTGCGGGGAATGTGTCGCAGGAGAAGGGTGGTGCGACGGTGGTCTGCAGAGGGGGTGGCGGGGGTGGCGAAGCGGGGCCCCCCAGGAAGCGTTCTGCCGGGAGGGTGCGGAGGAGGAGGGGTGGGAGCAGGCGGGGTGCTGGCGGGAAGGGCGGTGCTGTGGAGTGCTTTGCGGAGCGGGGTGGCGGGGTGGTGCCGGTGCTGCCCCCGATAGACGGGGGGCAGGGGCAGGGGAGGGTGAAGCTGGCGGGAGGGGGCCTGCAGCGGAAGGGTGGGGGTGTGCCGGTGAAGCCGATGAAGGAGTCTGCCTTCAGGCAGATGGTGCAGCACACGCTGGACTCCATGCGGGTGTACCTCTCGGCGTCGGAGAAGAAGCCGCCGCAGAAGCTGCCGGTGCTGGCGGCTGCAAGGCATACTGCACCACTCAGACCGGTGCTCAGATGGCAGGTTGACACGAGCGCGCTGAACCCTCGTCTCCTCGAGCAGCTCCAGTCTGTTGGGAATGTGCTGATCGAGCCGGTGCAGCATGACGCATGCAATGCTATTGTCTAATCCTCCGCCAGCCAAACGCAATGCGCCCCAGTCGGGCCCCACCCCACCCGCTCATCCGAAGATTGCTGCAATGCGCTAGCTCGGACATCTGCCGACCCCACCCACCCGCACACCCCCGCCCCCCTCACCTGCATCCTGAGTGAGGGAGGGGGGGGGGTGGGTGGGTGAGGTCACTCTGTACCTTACTTTTATCCAGTTTTCTCTGCTCCTCCCTGCCCCCCCCCCCCACCCTCCAAATGTGTTTCCACACCAATGGAGGAGGAGGGGATTCATGAGGAGACCTGTTTAGTCACTGCCTTGGGTTGCGTTTGCCTGTCTTGCTTGACTGCGAAGATGCGGGATGGGGTGTGGGGTGTGCGGGGGCGAAAATGCACAACGGTGTGGCTGGTGTGTGGGCGGCGACACGTGTGTGTCCCAGACAGTGCAGGTCACATCACGAGCAAGGTGTTTGCTCGAAGTACTCGGCACGACTCCAAAACCAAAGCGTTTCACTTTGTCTGTGCGTGCGTATGTCATGCCCATGAGTCCATGCGCTATATCTCAAATGAGAAACCACGCTCCCTCACGCAACCTCTTCCGAGGGCTCGCGCAGGGGGTGGAGATGGGGAGGGAGAGAAGGGGAGAATGTAAGGGAAGAGCCGCCTTAGGTTCAGCAAGCCGGGCGGGACTTCTTGAATTCTGGTCTGTCGTGCGCGGGGGTAATGGACGTATCTCGCTGGCCCCCACCTCCCCACCCCCCGCATCACCCTATTCAGTTTTCCGATTGCGTGCCCCCTGGGTTAGTAGTTGAGCTGGCAGAGTGGTGGAATGAATGGAGGGAAGGGGGTGGTTGTGGGCGTCTCCGCTAGCAGTAGCCGAAGAGCCGGCGGTGGTGCACAGAGAGGTCCGCTTAGCGGTCGTCTTGCTTCCCGCTGCTCTGGGTGGGAGGTTGGTGCTGGGGTGGGGTGGCAGAATCACGGTGCGCCTGTCAACTCAGTTGACAGAGTGGCACCGGTGGGTCGGACAGGGCAGTGCTGCCTGGTGCATGCACAATTCCGGGCAGTCCACTGCGGACGGCCCGACGGCACACCACGGCAAGCAGGGGTGGGGTGGGGGGTGGCACGGCCCGTGCAGGGCTGCTGCTGCCTGGGGCATGGACATACTGCGGTTGCTCACCCAACGGCAAAGCTGCAGGGGGGCACCGAGGTGCTTCCCTGCAGGGGGTGGCTGGGTGGGGCTGGGTCAGCTGAGACGGACGCGCTGTCGGGTCGCCGTGGGGTGGGTGGGGCAGCAGCAGCAGCAGCAGCAGCAGCAGCAGGGTGTGGGTGGGTTGGGGTGGGGCACGACGAGCCGAGACGAAGGGCGGCTTCACCTCAGCCCTGTGCGCAGCACGAGGCACGTGAGCAGAACTCAGCAGTAGGTGGTGGGGTGGGGTGGGGTGGGCTGCCGAGCCGTAGGGTTGCCGCTGGGTGGGTGGGTGGGTGTGGTGCTGCAGACGCTGTCGACGCCTGGGGGTTCGGGTTACCCAGAGCCAAGCGATGTGCGGTGCAGTGATCTTGCAGGCTCACAACCAAAGCGAGCTGCATTGTCCTGTGCTGAGAGGTCCGCTTAGCGGTCGTCTTGCTTCCCGCGGCTCTGGGTGGGAGGTTGGTGCTGGGGTGCTGTGCTGGGGCGAGGTGGGGTGGCAGAGTCACGGTGCGCCTGTCAACTCAGTTGACAGAGTGGCACCGGTGGGTAGGGTAGGGCTGCCTGGTGCATGCACAATTCCGGGCAGTCCACTGCGGACGGCCCGACGGCACACACCACGGCATGCTGCTGCCTGGGGCATGGACATACTGCGGTTGCTCACCCAACGGCAAAGCTGCGGGGGCACCGAGGTGCTTCCCTGCAGGGGGTGGCTGGGTGGGTCGTGTGGAGTGGGGGCTGGTGTTGGTGATCATCATATTGGTTCAGTGGCAGCTACTCACCCGCAGCCAGTCTTGTGGATACTGCGTTCATCGGTCGCAGCAAGGGCATGCGGTGTGGGTTGTGGGTGTGTCGAATGCATAACCCTACAAGGGCTTATTTGAACGTGCATTGGTGGGACGATAGTTGTTATTGGTGTCAGGTGTAAGGTTCTATTCGGTCACACACGGTTGGGTTACAACAGGTCCACCCCATCGGGTTACATACGGTCAGGGTCACATCGGATTACAAAAGGTTCGGTCAACCTAAGGTTATACAGGGTTACACACGGTTCCATCGGGATAAAGGGTTACACCGGTCACATAAGGCATCGTAATGTGTCCTCCTGCTCACCTGATCGATTGTCCTGTCGACGCATTCAAGGTCACGCCGCCTCAGTTGGTACTGCGGTCGTACGCTTGATTGCGAGCTCGCTGTCCTCAAAGGCTGAACCGCACACCGGGTGGTGTGCGTATTCATACTCGGTATTTACACATGGTAAGGGTCCTACGGTGTATTTATGAAACAGGGCAAACACGGGTATAAACAGGGTCACTAGGGTTCCCAAAGGGATTGCACACTACAAATACAACACTATATCAACCACCACACACAAGCCATGCCGTCGTGCCCCACTCCCAGGGAAGCTTGGAAGCTGCACTCGGTGCTGAAGCAGTGTACGCCTCTGTTCCTGTGCACCAAGGTAGCTGGCGGACACGGCCCTGACACTGGGCCCGTGTGCCTCCTGGGGTTGCCCGCCTGGCCAGCAGCACAGAGCTCTGGCAAGCCTCCTGGCTCTGCGTGAGGCGGGTTCAGCTGGCGTGAACGAAGACATCTAGAGTGATGCCGTGTGCAGTTGCCAAGGACACGTCCAGCCGTGGAATCCTGGAGCAGTCGGGGAACGCGTCTCCCCCATCGCTTCTCAGCAACACGCCGCTTCGGCACTGCCCCGACTGGGCCGTCTTCAACGCCTGTGGAGATGGCCGGCTGATAGCCACCCCACACAATACTGTCCACGAGCGATTGCGATGCACGTTCAGCGCAGGCGGTCTGCAGCTTCGACATGACGGGATGTCTCGATGGGACCCCTGTCCTCAGCAGCGGGGGGCCAGCCCGATGTCGGATAGCCTGCTCTGCCCCGTCGACTGGAGCGCCTGCAGCAGGGAGTACGATCCGTCGGACAGCCATCAAGGGGGCGGACGTCTCCCGGGTGGTCCCGGCAGCGTGCAGCACCCGGTCCCAATCCCAGGGCGGGATGGGTACACTGCACTGCAGGCAGAGGTGCGACACGGTGACAACCTTCGAGTACAGATGCAAAGCCTCAGCTGTACTGCATGCTCACACCCCCTTCTCCTAGTGGGGGCTTGCGGTCTGCGAGGCGGCTCATCCAGAGAGGTGTGGTCCGGGGTGCTTCTCGTGCTGTCTCTTTAGGGCTTCTTTGTGTGAGCAGCCTTAGAGTGGTCTTCCGTCCATCGCTTGTTGCCGATCAAATGAAAAACTGTGTCCAACTTCCTCCCCAGCGGGGTGGCACCAGTGCTGCACTGTCCTCCCCATTGAGGCTCATCGCCACCATCACTTCCGCAGCAGTTGGGGTGGCGTTGTCCTTGGAGGCTGCTTCAGGTCAATGGGGTGGAATCGCTCGTCAACCTCGCCTGCACCAACCTCCCACGCGACCTCCTCTGTGAGGCTGTCCTGATCCTCTCCCACCGTATGTGGGGCAGCTTCACCTCAGGCGCAGCACCGAGTGTTGCACGTGACTGCGTTCGTTGGCCTTGAGACGAAGCACAGGGTGGGGAAACGCTGTGCTCTTCAGGGACAGGAAGTTTGCAGCCTGCGATCCCCACATCCTGTCGGAGGAGTGCAGTAGGAGTGGAGGAGGCTGCACCCAGCTGCGAGATCGTCGTCTACGGTTGCCTGGCTGCCAGACTATTTTGACGAGTCCTTCCGGAAACAGCGAAGTCGATTCGCACTGAACGCAGAAGAAGCCGTCCTCCTTCACCGACAGCCACAAGGAGTCTGGCTCCAGCGCTTTGAAACTGTGGCCGTTAAGGTGCGCTTAGAGGAGCGGGATCACCTAGCGCTTCCGTTCATGGTGATGCCATCCCTCTCGCATGGGTGAGGGGGTGCGGTAACTGGCACTCATTGCTACCGACTGCCGTCATGTATTGCCACCGACAATGTTGTGTCCAGCTGCCGCCATTCGTTTGTCTGCCTGCGTCCGGCGTGTTATCTGGCCCTGCTGTAATCGCAGGTGGCGCATTGCTTGGCTTGGCTGTCTCATTCGGTATAGAGACACATGGGTTCCAGAGAAGCCCATACACGCAGCACACACGGCTTGCTCACGGCACGCTGTGCTTCTGCGTTCGGTGTGAGCAGACCGCGCGTGTGAGCAGGGTCTTATTGAATAGATTCGTTACCGTGATCCTCGCAGGGTCACAGGGGTTCGAAGAAGGCATTTAGAGGGGGGGGCACTGCCTGTCCGGCAAACACAGCCTCCTGCTTGCCCCCTCGAAATCCCAAGGGAGGGGGGCACCGTTCTTGTCCGCGAGCTTTTCGCCTTTGGTTAGCCTCCAGTCAAACCAGCCGAGCACCTTGGCCCAGGAAGGAGACTCTTCGAGGCGGGCAGCGCCCGCCACAAGCCGCACGCTGCATGAAGAATATTTGTCGTGCCCTTGTCTTGTCCTGCGAATTCCCACCCTCCGAAGACGTGCTTCCGGAGTGCGGAGGAGCTCCTCCTAATCGACTGAGGACAAATGGTGCGCCTTGTATTGAGTCCGGGCATTCTCGCCATCGCGAGGCTGTATACGGTATCCGGTGTGGCAGTGGGGTGCACACGCTATAAAAGGACTACCGTGTGGGTGTGTGGAGATTACACCAAGAGCAAGTGCTCTGTGCTGTCTACTACTATAATAATATTTGCGTGTGTGTGTGCCTGTGGCTCCCAGCTCTCCGCTTCCTCTGCGCCAAGCTGTGGCACCTAATCTGCTAACAGAGAGGGCGGTTCTCTTGTCTGCGTTTGAGAGTCACTAGCCCTACCCCTCCCCGCGAGCCCATTCAATCGCCTTCGCCTTGGGGATCAGCAGGGCCAACGCCCGGGGCATCCCCTGCGTCGGACAGTTCCTTGATGCCGGACCCACTCGCCAGAACTGAACAGGCGCGACCTACGTCACCACTGGCAGCCGGCAGCCAACCACGCTACACTCCTCGGTTGCGACTGTGCACCCCACTAACTCTGCATGAAGTGCAGCCTCACTCGGTGCACCTCTGCGCCTCTGCAAGTCATGCTGCAGTGAGGGGCACGGGGGGCAAGCAGTGCCTTCGTCCATCCTGGCAGGTTGGATGGCTTCTCATCTTCTGCGCCAGGTCGTCTCGGTGGTGTGTCGCCTCCCGTTCTCTCAGTTTCCCACTTGTTGGTGGTAGTGCTGCGCGACTTTCCCATCACCAACTTGTCAAAGAGGCAGCCGTTGCAGAGGGCCGCCGCGTGCTGTGCCCTGTGTCACCTGTGCCGGTGCCATTTCCACCCTCTCCGTTTCGACTCGACAGCCGGTGCGAGACGTTCCTGTTGGTTGCGCTTCATGTGCAGCTGCGATCTGCTGATTCACCTCAGCGCTTCCTACCTGCCTTCCCACTGTCCTCTTTCAGGTCTCTTCACCGACAACCAAGCCTGCCCGCCCGCCCCATCTGAAGGCTCCTTTTCAAGCTCTCACAGATCCACTGTCGCTTTGCTCTCAGATCTGCAGTATCAGGCGCGAGCTAAACGGACTCGCCATTCATTCTCTATAATAATGAGCCTCTGCGATTCGAGCTCTTTTGTGATTTGCAGATTTGCAGTTCGGTGTACATCGTTGGCTGATCCTCCCTCCCTGCAATGGCATGCCATCCCTGCCGTGAATCGACCACTGCGATGCACTTCTTGAGGAGATATTGCCCCAGCCGTAGCAGCAGGTCCGTCAGGCAAGATATCTGCGAGGATCACCGCTTGTTAATACCGCGCAGGCCGGAGCGTGTCTGCTGTGGAGGTGAGCACCCTGCGGCCAGGGTTGTCAAGCCGGCATTGTGATCTTACTGCATGATATTAGTACTTTCCTCAAAACAGGTATCAGTTCAGAGAAGGGTTTTCAAAAGGGCGAATTCTCTCGCAGACCATCTCGAGATGGGCCAACTTCCCATTGGAGCCCGTTAGACACCACCGAGGAAGGGGTGTGGAAAAGGTTCAGGCATGTCCTGCAACCGCTCTTCTGCTTGTCGGCAACTGTCACCATATTTCTTGGCGACAGTCAGTTGTTCGCGACAGCCCCATTCGCGTGGTTTCCGCCCCCGACCTCTGCTCCGGTGTCTAGGCATCCGAACATCGGTCTGCACTTAGTCAAACACGCGTGAACCTGCAGGTTTTCGACATCACATACAGCATCTGGCACAGGAGGCCCCGTAGCACCAGTGGCACCACGCAGGTGTGGTCCAATGACACGTGCCGGCCCCCACAGGGTGAAGGCACAGACGGTAGACGAGCGCTACTCCACACCCTTTGTCCTCAACCCCTCAACCCGTTGTACGTCATGGACTACACCCTGTGTCTCTGGGCCGCCCGTGGTCGCGGGAAGGAGGCCAGGGTGAGTTCAGGGTTGATATGGGATCGCTGCTTCATCGTTCTCACATGCAGTGACGCACGGTTCATACCCTGTCCAACCTGCACATTTTCTCCTCAATCTGTTGGGTTCTATAAGTACACCACGGGCCTTTTGAGTTCTCGTAGGGTCCGTCCAGCTTCACCCTTGTCCTTCCGACGCTCTCTTTGCGCTCTCGCCCCCTCGTTGTCCTCAACCTCTTTGAATCCCCACTTGCCGTGTCTGCTCTGGGCCTCTTCTGGCTCTTCTCTCCTCTGAACTCGGGAAGATCGACATCACCATGCCCGAGCATTGCCTTTGCAAATCTGTGAACCACCAGGGTTCTTACAGCGTTGAACCAGACTCTAAGTTCTGCAGTGCCTGCACAGACGTGGGTTCTGTCCGGATCCCTGAGCCATCTATGAGACACAAGCGTGGCTGAAGCCCTGTTCACAGTGTTGGAGTTCTTCTGGTGTGTAAGAGCCCGATTCCGAAGCTGTGCCGCACGTGACGTCACCGTACAGAGTGCACCTCAGCACTTGCCGGCTTCCACCTGCTCTGCGAATAACCAGCGCTCCGATAGCGGCAGCCCCATGTCGTTGTTTGAGCAACAGTCGTTGGCGGCTATCACAAGCCTTTGCACCTCGTCCTGACTGTGCAGTGCGGAACAAAGTCCTGACGGTTCCTCCCCAGAAGTGCACAAGGCTTTGTCGGAGCCTGAACATCCCAAATTTTAGCAAAGGCAAGCCCTCTGGGACAGCCCCTTGTTTTGTGGAAACTCCAGCTGGGGTTACCGAGCAATCCGATGCCTTGCTGTCAGTGATTCGTGATCTTGCCCTCTGCATCCATGTCCTGCTGCAGTGCCTTGGCATAAAATCAATGGAAGTGACAGCACGCTGTTGCTTTTAGGACTACCCGCGCGTTCCCAATGTGGTCCAGATCTTGTGAATTGTCCTGCCTGAGGGCCGCCCCCGTCAGGCGAAATGCAAAGAGCTGTTGGGAAAGGAACGTTGGATGGCTTTGGATTGGGCACCGCTCTCTCTGGTTTCATCTCCAGTTCATCTCGAATCTGATAGAGGTGTGCCCAGTGACACACCGGTCTTTCTTGTTGACTGCCCATGGCGGTTGGGGTGCCGGATGGCCTTCTTCGGCGCCACAGCCCCAGGACGTCGAACGGCGTGCAATCGGCAAGATGCTCGCCTTCGGCACACTCACCCGGTTCCCTCTCTCGAGTGAGTGAGTGAGTGTGCCTCCCATGGGGACATCCTCACGGCATGCTGAAGGCCGAGCTGTAGAGTCACTTCAGGACGACCTCTCGAAGCCGAGAAGCACCCAACTTTGGTTGCCTTCTTTCGTTCGCCCCGTCAGCCATGCGGCCACGCAGCGAAGCGCAAGTATGCTTGGGAATTGGGAGAAGGAATATGGTCTCTCGGAATCACCCGATTGTTATCTAAGGGTTTCCGTATCTAGGGATTCTTTCACTCGTATCCTTGGCTTGGAGAAGTATCCGCGGAAGGGCACAGCCTGCTCGCAGCGTCTGCAGCGGTTGTGATTTGTCGCACAGCGAGGTAAGCCCGCTGCCCGGCGGGTGGGTGGGGGCTCAAGTCCCTCGTTTAGGCCGAGTCAGTTGCTCGAATGAGGACACGCCAGTGATATTGGTTGAAGTGCACGCACCAGGCTTTGCTTCCGTTGAGGCGACTGCAACCGCGCCGATTCCACGTGGGGGTACACTTGCAAATACAACACAGTGGTGTGATCCTGTGCCATCTGAGCTGGTTGCCAGCACCGATGCTGATGTGGCGCACCCTCCGAGGCTACTCCCGCCCTGTCCCCGCCGGAGCCTGCCCTCACCCAGTCAGATCCCGCGCCGGTCTGGCACACTGGACACCCCAAGCTTCCGACATTCGGAGCACGGGGGCGACGTACATCGAACTTGTTTGCTGCTGCACCAGCCCTAATCCAGCTAACGCACCAGTTCGTCTCAGCACAGCTCTCGGCCTATGGCAAGCCAAGACAAAGCCAAAGCAACTCTGACCAACCCATTGGGCGCAGGAAATGGTGCTGGGGCCTCCTTGCAAGGGGTGGGGACAAGGTGGCTGTTAGATTGTCTACTCACATCTCCTTGGTGCACCCCTCCCTGAGGCCTGGTGTTTGAGCATAGGTACCAGGTAGCGTGTTGTGCGTACTGGGTGAGGTTGCAGGGCTTGCACAGCAAACTGCTGGGCCCGAAGCCCAAGGCAAGCTTCTGAAGATCAGGCCAGCGCAGCCAGGGCGACCTGTACTACTGTTACCCTAGCCTGGATGTCCGAGAAACCCAAGCTGAGACCATACAGGAAAGCGGCTGACTGACGTCATATTTAGGATATCGCGAAGCTTCGTCAGCCCGGCCTCCAGGGCACATAACCACCTGCTCTTAGTATCGCATTCGCTTCGTTGCAGATGATTCTGCACACCAGGCCAGGGCGCCACCGGGTTTGCAGTATAGTTTCGCAGAATGCGGGTACCGTGTCTGTAAATATTTCTGAACACGCCCATTTTTGCCGGGCCAGTTGGGACTGTCGGGAAGACGGCTTGCTCTAGCATTCCCACCACCGATCGGTCGATCCCGTGGTCCGGGTCACGCCCGTCCCGAACACCATGTCTCCCAGACGCATGGGTTGCATGGGTCGCTGCTGGGTTCCCCGTCATGGCCAGGTGGTAAATATCGCTCTCGGAGTCCGACGATTCCAGCAATTGCCTCATCCGACATCACGGCAACCTGCTGCAATGGATGGGATGTGGATGAGCATATAAAAACAATTGACCATCTTGCTGGCCCGATCGCTCTCCGTGCTGGTTTTTCGTCATCATCCGCGACTATCGTATCTGACATGCATGGCTGCGTCGCCACTACTGGCGGAGTATGGGGAAGTGGTCCGGGCTGTCCGCCTGAGAGAGGCAACTCCTCTTGGGCACCTCGTTGGCTGGAGACGAAGATGATGCGATTTGTGCCCCCTCTGAACCCACCCACCCATCGGTGGGGTACATCATACCTGATGCGCATGGGGCGTGTGTGATAGAGGGTTCCCGAACCGTTCTTCATCACACATACAACCCAAAGAAGAAGGTTGGGAGTAGGGTTACCCTCAGGAATGTGGCCTGGACGAGGGCCACCAATAAGGGGTGTTGATAGGTGCCCCGTGTCAAAAATGACCCCACCACGATCCGCGCAGATCTCAAATGTCCAAAAGAACGGGGTTTTGGAAAACCCGAGGACGGGGTCCCGGTGGGTGGGGTGGTGCGGTGGTCTCCCAGTCACATTCTCTTCGGAACAGCCCCTGAAACCAGACCCACATTTCCTGGATGAAACTTTGCTCGTCCAAAATGACCCCACTACGATCCGCACAAGTCCCAAACGATCAAAAGAACAGGGTTTGAAAACCCGAGGGGGGGTCCAGCTGGGTGGGTAGGTGGCATGGGCCTGGGTATCTGCCTCCAGTCACCTTCTCCCATGACCAGCCCCTGAACCCACATTTCATGGGTAAGAATGGCACCGAGGCCCACAAAAATGACCCTACTACGATCCGCACGGATTTCGAGAAGCGTAATACAAGAGGGAAATCGCGAACCCAGGAGTCGAAAATATCACAGGGAACCCTGTTTTTGAGTCACTGTAGGTAACGTCAGCCCATCAGGCCCCTGAAGCTGAGATTGCCGATTTTCAGGGTGGGGACCGACTCGTACGTCACCAGATTCAGCCCAAACCCGCGCACCTAGGGTGCAGGGTCGGCGGAAGCACATGGGCACCGGAAACAGAGCGGTTTTGTGCCCGCCGTCTCCCTATCCCAGGCGCACTGTGTGCCTGAAAATAGCCGACACCAGACCCCCCAAACCTTATTAACAGCATTGGAGGGGGCTGCGAGGTGCTCAACGGCTTGTGGGATGGTTCCTTCGTCCTGAGGACCACAGAGCTGCAGGGATTCATGAGGTGAACCTGCAGAGAATCACTGTAGCCGCCCCCCGAGAGTTTATTAGCCCAAGCACCTCAGGGGTGCGGTTGGTTGGGTCACAGCAGAGCGCATCTGTCGCAGGGGCTTGTGTCATCCTGGGTCACCTCCCGACTGCGGCAACATTATTCTCCACCAAGTCGGAAAGGGTTTCCAGTTCCCTCCAACCCTAGCAAGCGCTGGAAGGGCCGGTGGAAGCTCAGGAACTTGAACAAGAGACAGATATCAATGGCGCTCGTCGGGGATAACCGCATACTACCCCGCCCTTGTAGCGGTCCGCCCTATTTTGACACTTTTGGCCGAGGCGGACAATTACAAGTGATTGACCTGTAAGGCACTTCCCAATCTCTTTGTGCGCTCTGTGTGGCGTGATCAAGGCACCAGGTGGTTGGTGTGCGTCTGAAACACAGACCTCCTCGAGCGTGCCCAGTGGCAGTGCATCCCTCCCGGCACGCAGGCACACTGCAGGCCTTGGTGCCCAGTATCAACCTTGTAGTTGTCCGGCCACCAGGAGTCCCCGCCAATTACAAGGGGGTAGGGACAGCCGGAAATGGCCTCCAAAATGGGGCGAAGGGGTTAGCAGTCCTGGGATGGGATACCAGCAGTGGGGGCAGTACTGGGAGGATCAGCAGCACACAAAGGAAAGCAGCACACCAACTGGCATCGCTATTGCCCAACACAATATTGCCAAAAAAAATCACTTAGGGCGCGGAGGTGGTGTAAAGGTAAATGGGGAGCGGCTGGTGCTGCAAAGGTGGAAGTGGAGAGCATATGATTCACTCCGGATTGGACGGACGGTCAGCAGTAGCATGTGTTGGGAGGCCACATTTTGTGCAAGTCCCTGGCTGGACGGTATTCTACTTCACAGGGGGCCTTCGCTCTGTGCCACTGTGTGTCAAACTGTGTCACTTTGCAGCCAGTTTGTGAGGCAGTTCACCATTTCTCACTTCTCTGCATTTCGAAGCGAAGGCCCCCACAGTGTCACTCTAAAGGTGCTGTGGACGGGCAACACAACAATAGAAGGGGATTCCACTGGACGGCCAACCAGGGACGATAGCCATCAGGGAGGGATAGGCAATCAAATCAATATCAAACCACGCCACCATCTTCCGTGGTGGGGAAGCGTCTTGAGCTCGGGCAAATGGTAATTTAGCCACCTGTTTTTGCCCGAAATGACCTAAAACAAGCCGCCTTTTTTGGACGCCCAGCACTCGCACCACCGTCGCCCACCCTCGTCCACCCTCGCCCAAGTTGGCTTGTTTTCTGGTGGGGTTTGTACTGTACTTGGGCATTACGCCCTCTTGTGTCCCACCATTTCCTCCTGGACCAGCCACAGCCAATCCAACCAATCGAAGTATACCCATCGAGCCCACCAAACCGCGGCAGCACTGGGTCTGGAGGCAGCGGTCGCAAGGTTTTGACGCAACGCAACCCTGCAGGACTTGGGCCCATATGGTGACCCCCAGTCAGTGGTGGAGACAGACACCCCATGGCCAAAATGACCCCACCACGATCCGCACAGATCCCAAACGTTCAAAAGAACGGGTTTTTGGAAAATCCGTGAGGGGGGTCCCGCTGGGTGGGTGGGGTGGGGCGGCGAGCTGCCTCCTAGTCACCTGCAAAAGTGCCTGAACCAGACCTGTACTTCATGGGTGAAGTTTGGCATCACCAAAATGACCCCACCACGATCCGCACGGATTCCGAAAAGTGCAATGGAAGGGGAAAATGACGATCGAGCGGCGAACCTACCGCGGGGCCCAGGTTGGCCCACCACCCGCCCGCCCTTGTGCGGTCACCGTCGCCCGCCCTCGCCCACGCTCGCCCACCCTCGCCCAGAGGCGGCTTGTTTTAGGTCACGAAACCAATCTCCGAAAATCTCCAGTTTCCCGACACCAAACTCCACCACCGATTTGCTTGACCGCACGACGCCGTTGAGTGAAGGAGAAGTCGTACGGTACACTTCCTGTTCCTGGACGGACCGGGGTTCGATCCGTACTACAGGCCAAGCCCACTGCACCCCTATAACCGGGAGGAAGATAGCACTTGCACACGCGGACATTACTTGCACTGCATTCCTCCCCGGTTCCAGGCACATTATTGCACCGCGTGCAAGTCAGGGACCTGGAGTGCAAGTACATAGTGGATTCCAACTACCCTAGCCCGCTAGCGGGTGTCTGGGTACGGGAGTCTGAGACGCGAATGTGTGTCCGAGTGGGAGTCGCGAGATGGCCACCCGTAGTACGGCTCAAATTTCAGCGGCCGGACAGGATTTTCAGCCATTCTGGGTGAGGCCATCCCTTCCCAAAGTCGCATCCCACCGGCCGATATACCCACGTTCCGAATCCCGACCCAGGGGTATCCAAGCTTCAGTAAGGCTTGGGTGGAATTTGACGACCACTGCAAGCCTGAAGCTGAATGGCTGAAGTACCTCGCTGTGCCCAGTTCCCCTGCTGCAGCCAGGTAGTATGCTGCCTCCTTGTCGCGGTGCAGCAACAGTTCGTTGGTGGCGGTGAGGGGGTGCCGGCTTGGGCCGTGGCGAAAGAGATGATTCAGGGTGACCCTCGATGGGGTGTGGCCCGGTACTCGGTCGGGTGAGGCAAAAATGCAGGCGCATCTCTAAGGGTCAGGTGGTATCACCATGGGTCCCCCGGACATTTTTTATTGGGGTGGTGTGATTCAGGAACCCCCCAGAACTGGCACAGAACACCGGTCCACAATCCTTCAAGAAATGTCCGTGCAGGTTTGTAGTGGCCCTGTAGTGGGTCGAGAGACCACAAACAAACCTTGTGGTGAGCCAGTGACGAAAGGCCAGTTATGGGTGTGAATCGGCACCCCATGGCCAAAATGACCCCATCACAATACGCACAGATTCCAAATATTCGACTGAACAGGGGTTGGAAAAACCGAGGGTGAGATACTACTGGGTCACGTCAGTGGGTAGGTGCAGTCCATAACGGCTGCCTGTCGGGCCCAATCGGGAGCGAGTCACTTCCCCACACCTGAAGCAAACCAACATTCCAGGGGTGGTGTGTGGCACCTACACTGCAAAAGTGACCCCACTACGATTCGCACG
This sequence comes from Rhynchopus euleeides, assembly GCA_963210315.1. Lineage (NCBI taxonomy): Eukaryota > Euglenozoa > Diplonemea > Diplonemida > Diplonemidae > Rhynchopus > Rhynchopus euleeides. Next base: position 1,050,691 of record OY723269.1, read on the forward strand.
GAGTCCAATTATTCAAATGAACGCGAGTTTGGCTGGATTGTAAGTCGGGTTCCATGTAGATTCCGTGTACGTGTGGTTCCTCAGACTCACTGCCTTTGAGGTTTTAGGTCGTGGCTGTGCCGAGTACTGCACAGTGCACCACCGACCGAGTGCCCAGCACAGTCCACTCGAGCCCTTCCAGGGCCTGTGGTGTCACCTCAGAGGCAGTGTTGGTCCACCCAGCCTTGGAACCAGACCCACATTTCAGGGGTGATGTGTGGCACCTACGCCAATAAAGTGACCCCACTATGATCCGCACAGATTCCGAATATTCAACTGAACGGGGTTGTGAAAAAACCCGTCTGGGGGTCCCGCTGGGTCTGGGTGGGTGTTGGCTGCCCGACTGACCCTGTCACAAGAAGTGAACTCTCCCAGTCCCCGACACACGCCAAACCCACATACTTGGTGCTGAAGAGGCCCCAGGCCCTCAGGATTGCGAGGATCAGCCCCATGTTGGGGCCAAGTTAGCTACCATTTCCCCAGGGTACATTTCTCGAAGGATTCCTTAAGGGGCCCCAGAACTGGCACAGACCTGGCACAGAACCCCTATTGAATCACACCTGTGATGCCATCCATGGGGCGGATACTTACCGCCACTTACCCCCGGCCGTCCGTGACCTTTAAATGCGATTTTTCTGATTTTTCACCTGTTTTGCCTTGTAACCGTTGAAGAATCTGTTAGTAGTGGCACGGTGGGAGCGTTTGTATCGTCCGTTCCGTGCCAGGTCCTGGAGAATACCATTGGTTGAGTATTGATTCTCTCGGGTTCAAACCCCAATCAAGGTCCTTCGCTACGTCATCACTGGTCGTCAGTCAGAGGGGAAGAACGGTGTCCCTCACTTTTTTTACTGCTCACGGGAGCGAAGGCCAAGTCTAACATAAGTGGTAGCCTTGAAGAGAAGGCTCCTGATATCTCCAAGCATTGCACCGAAGACCACACCTGCCCACCAGGTTCTTCCCCGTCAGCCGAACAGTCTTTCTTGTTCATGTTCTGGGCAGGGTGATCTGCCTCGGTCACCCCGAAGCCTGCTTCAACTAGGCTAGCCCAACATCTTCCCTCAGTGTTCTCACAGGGGTGTCCTCAGTATCTGGGTCCCTACGGCAAGGCAGCGTACGTAGGCTTTGCGAACCCGAAACAGGCTGTACTGGTGGTTGCATACCGCCGCAAGCATGACCTGTTGCTGCGTAGTCGTGTTTTCCATGAAGTGGGGTGGCGACAGGGTGTAAGTCACGAGGGAAGGGTATGTGGAACGGCCACTGCCCAGTCCCCAGCGCCCTCCGCCCCATAGGACATTCGATTTTTTGCAGGGAACCACCATACAACACCGCACAACACCACCGAACGCCACTAAACTCCTCCAAACTCGGGTCAAAATCAGGTGGTTTAGTTATAGCGAGAGGGTATTAAGTTGTCCGAATGGGCTGTCCGGGCGGCATGTATTTTTTGGCAGGCCATGCCAGGGTGTTGCTATCTCCCACCTTCCTCACAGACTGTGGGAGAAAGGGGGTAAAATTGCCTCCTCAATTTTTTTTTCGCGCGCGCGAAATCATGCAACATCTGCCCCTCGAACGGATTGCCTCAAGGGTCCAGACCAGGGTACGAAATACGGTTGGCGCGGGGGCCCATTTCGCGGTTCGCGGTTTGGTCCCCAGCAGAGGTGGGCAGGCCGGTGGGCGCGTGCAAAATGGAGGTTTTTGTGGCAATTAGTGAGTGCTTCGGTAGACGGCCGTTGACAAAACTGATGTGAACATGTGTATGAGCCTGACTTGAACCCAAAACATGATCGCAGACCGTCGACGACACCCGTTCTCGAGAAGGAAGGGCACAGTCACATGCGCTCGTTGGTCCTGTTGGGCAGGCACCGGTAACAGGGGGGTCTGGGGGGCGGAGCCCCCCAGCGGCCGGAGGCCACGGTGGTGAACATTTGTCGGCCTCGTCCCCGAATTCACTTCAGAGTCGAACACCACATGCAGACAACGTGCACCTTGAGACATCATGCTGGGGGACTTCGCTCTGTGTCACTGCGTGTCAAACTGTGTCACTGTGTAGCCAGTGTTGTGAGGCGGTTCACCCTTCCTCACTTCTCTGCAGTTCTGAGCGAAGGCCCCCGCTCAAAAGGTTCATCGGCCTGGCGTCTGTGGTGTCGGCAATAGCTCCGACGGTCCCCAGCACGTTCAGGTGTCGCTTCTTTGGGTTATTTCCGCTCCGTGCGAAGCGTGGTGGTATCAATTTGTACGAGAGGGTGCTGCCCTTCTCCTTCAGAACCCCTTCCCACTCGAGGCAAAAAAATCCGAGAATTAGACCTGGTCGACCAAGGCAAACCTGATGACCCTTGCGGAGGAGTTCTGCGAAGACTCATATGAGGAGGTGGAGGATGCTTTGGTGCATCTGACGGGGGCGCAGCTGCTCGATATGACGGCGGCGTTTTATAAGGTGCTGACGACGACGCATGTGGGGGGTGTTCTTCCAGATGCTGGAGAGGTCGGTGATCCTCGGGGCAACGCGCCTCCACACGACGGTTTCTGAGAACAGGCAGAAGATTCTGAAGGAGGAGCGGCAGAAGCGTGCCCGGAATGAGGCGATTCTTTCCATAAAGTGCAACCTGCGTCTGTCGGCGACCCGTGTGTTTGACAGCTTCGATGGGTTTGACGTGCGTCTCTTCACACTTGTCAATCTGTGACTGCTTGGGGCTAACAGAGCAGGCCCTCCCATTTTTTTCCTCCAGGACCTCTCCCCAGACCACCTGAAAAATCCCCAGCCAAAACCCTCGTGGGGAAAATACTTTTTTCGCCGGACGATTTTCCAGTGATTTTTTTTACTAGTTACGAGCGACGAAGCGTAGCGAAGTCGCGAAGTAACGAAGGAAATCGTACGACTGAAGCTTTGGATTAGCACCTCATGCCACTTCACAGGGCCTCAACACAGCCTTGAGACAGCAAGTGTGCGCTCAACAAAAAGTAGTCCGGAACTGTTCTCCCACAGTTGCTGGACAGGGTGTCTATGATAAAGCGAAAGGAGTACGATTTTTGGAGTTGTGCTCAGGGCAGGGGACTAGGGTGAGATCTTTTTTTGCCTTTATTTGCGGTTTCGTGGTTTTCGCTGATTTTTTTCACTGAACAGCCTCTTACCTTGCTCTCTGTAGAGTCCACCTCAGGATGTCGCGGTATTGTACTGCCGCAGCGTGCGGACATCGTCGGTGACACGCCGGTGCCCCTCCCAATCGAACTCCACTCGCCGATCGGTGGAGCTGCACTCGCAAGTAAATCATATCAGTAGCCTCAGGTGCAGCCCAACTCACAGAAACTGTACGTCTGCAAGGAACAGACGTTCACTACCGTGGCCTCCGCCCCCAGACCCCCAATGGTGTGCTGTCTCATCATCAAATCCTTGAGCGTTTGCGACTGTGACAGGTCAAGAACCATGTGGTTCTGGTTGCGACAGCCGTGACGGAGTGCTCGTTAGTTCCTATTGGACAGACGTCACAGGTCACAGGGGGGTCTGGGGGGCGGAGCCCCCCAGCCGTCGGAGGCCACGGTAGTGAACATTTGTCAGCCTCGTCCCCGAGTCCTCTTCATAGTCGAACACCACATGCAGACAACGTGCACCTTGAGACAGCATGCTCAAGGGGTACATCGGCCTGGCGCCTGTGGCAGGCCACTATGCTCTTGGCTTCGGCCTCCTCTGGCCTTGACCGTGCTGATGCCGGCAATAGCTCCGACGGTCCCCGGCAGGTTCAGATCTCGCTTCTTTGGGTTATTTCCGCTCCGTGCGAAGCGTGGTGGTATCAATTTGTACGAGAGGGTGCTGCCCTTCTCCTTCAGAGAGGCAGGTTGGGGCTGCCGTTCATCAAAGAGCGATGCACTGGCACAGGCTTGCAGTGCTGCCAGATGACGACCCTGATGCTGCGTGGATACCTGACATCCCTCACATCACCCATACGCACTGCAGGCCTTAGTACCCAGTATAACCCTTGTAATTGTCCGCCCCCCCAGGAGGCCCCGAGGCGGACAATTCCAAGGGGATTCGAGGGGCGGACATTTACAAGGGGGGGTAGGTATCTTGTTAGAGTTGGCTGCACAATGGATAGCTAAGTCGCACCACGTGCCACGCAGGTCTCCCACTCTGCAACAGAGTATCGTTCTACCTCACCAAGGGCCTTCCTTGACCGACAAGGCGGTCCCGCAGAGTGAAAGCCACGCGTGCAGGGTGTGCAAAGGCGCTGGTACTGCAAAAAATCCGGGATGTGTCCCACCAGGCGCTCTGAACCAGACCAAACGCTGAACAATTTCTGAACCCAAATCTGACATATAAGCCACCGAATCCGCTATCCTTTCACAGGGGGAGGCCAACCATCCTCGCTAGGATGTGTTTGTGACTTGGATTGGCAAAATCGGCCCAAAAGGCAGCGTAGGTCGCGAGGCCAAAAAACGCGATTTTAATCGAAGGTGGCTCGTGTTTAAAGGGTTAACGAAATAGGCCCCTATTTCTCTCCGAGCGAACGCCCTGGGCCATGCAATTTCAGTGTCACTTTTGCAGCAAATTAGTAATGATTTTCCCAAAGGGGCCACCACAAGGCCGGACAGACCTTCCTCTTCTCTGCTGAAGCTGCCCTCCACCCACCACCACCACCACCACCCCCCGCCAGACATGGCGCTGGCTGACTCGCGCCAGGTGGCCCCTCTGCGGAGGGAGCCCGTCCCCTCCGGTGATGTCGACGCGCCGACGCGGGAGCTGATGGGGATGATGACCCAGATGTTCGACACCCACGTGTCCAACCGGCAGGAGATCGACGCGCTGCTGCACCGCCTCCGGGAGTCGGAAGGCTGCTTCCACTCGGCGCTCGCCTCCGAGGCTGACGGGCGCGCCTCCATCACGGTCCGCCGCCACGAGGCGCAGCGCACTCTCGAGGTGCAGGAGAAGAAGATCGCCACCCTGGAGCGCGAGCTGCAGAACCTCCACCAGCAGCGCGACGAGAAAGACCGGAACCTCAGCAAGCTCGAGGCCGACCTCGAGGGCGCCATGGCACGCCTGCACCAATCGGGCATGACCTCACACGACGCAGAAGCGCTGCTGAAGCAGCTGCAGTCTCTCGAGGAGCGTGAGCGCCACCTCCGCAAGCTGGAGGGACGCCTCATCAGCTGCGAGGACCTGCGTGTGGAGGGGTCGGAGACCCTCAAGGCGCTCCTCCGTGAGCATGAGGATTTGGGTGCTGTCCAGGGGCAGTACTATCAGAATGTGCACTCCCAGATGGCGAACAACCAGACGGTGGCTGACACGCTGACCGGGCAGCTGAAGGATCTTACAGAGCAGAAGCAGACGCTCCTGCATGAGAAGCGCGAGACGATCGACGCGAAGCAGCGGCGTGAGGAGTACTACCAAGAGCTGGTGGATGTGAAGGGCGTGCTGGAGGCGGACCTGAAGCGTGCGCAGCAGAGCCTGCAGAGGCAGGAGCAGGAGCTTCTGTCCTATATGGATGAGCTGGTGGGGCCCTATGCCCAGCCCGAGAGGCTGCTGTCGAAGCTGGAGGAGACGATGATGCTGCTGAAGGCGGCGGCGATCAATCTGGACGGGGACTTCTGCTTCGTGGGGGAGATCAACGACAAGGCTGCGATGATCCCGCCCGTGTCTGTGGAGCTGCCGCACGACGTGGTGGATGCGGCGGAGGACCCAGACGAGGCGTACCTCGCTGCGATGCAGCCCTTCAGGGGGTTGCAGTCCTTCTGTGACGCCTTCAAGTTCATCCACTCCCAGATCGAAGCGCTGCACGGTGCGCAGCCTGAGCAGGATCGGTGGATCCTGCGTGGGGGTGAGCTTCCCTTCGACTCGGTCGAACCGATGCTTTCGGCCCTGAAGCAGCTGGTCACGTGCTACGACATGGTATGAGGAGCGGGGTTGGGTTGTGTGGTGGTGGGTGGGGTGGTGGGGTGGGGTGGTGGATGGTGATTTCAACAACTGTCGTTGGGGGTGTTCTGCTTCGAGCAGCCATTCATCAAAGTTTTGGTGTCGCTACAAAGCTGGTGTTGTCATGTTCGCGTGTTCCCGGCGAGGAAGTGTAGCGCAGTTGCGAATTAACAAAACAAACCTGTGCGGCTGAATCTTGGGGGTAGCAGAGGAGTGCCATCGACACAGCCTTGAGGCCCCGTGAGTCATATATCGAAGGAGTGTAATTTTGCACCCGCGAAAGTGTCGAAGGGTACTACACGTCCAAAGATTTGTGGGGCTGCATTCAGCACGAGGGACGCCAGCCCCCTTTCCTTGATTCCATACCTGCGACCACTTTAACACCACCGCACAGATGACCGATACTGGCAAGGCTGAGGTGCCCTTCACAACTGAGATCATCCGCAACAGCACGCACCTGCTCAACATTGTGCACGAGACGTCCATCAAGTACCAAGAGATTGAGCGTGCGCGGGAGGAGGAGGCTGACGAGGTTGAGCGTCAGAGGTGTGTGGCAGTGTATCCTTGTTGTGGCAGTGTATCGAGATGACATAGTCGCTGTGGACGGTGAATCAATACCCTCGAACACATATCATCATATCTGTCGTTACTTTGCCATGGGTGGGTAGTTGCTCCTTGTCTTGTCGAGAAGGTGCCCGATGCCTGCGTGTGTCTTTTTCCAACGATTTTGCCTTGTCCGAAGGAGTGAGGTCTGGTGGTTGGGAAGGAAGACTTTAACCTCTTGGCCTTTTTGACGCGAAATAAGTGAACCGAACCATCGGCATATTCCACCACACCACACCACCGCACCGCACCGACATGCAGGGAGCAGCGGAAGCGCGAACGCATGGCGAAGAAATACGCGCCTAAGGTGCGCGACCCCTATTCGCGCGCACCCGCAAGCCAGCAGGTGAGCAATCGCAGCACCTCCCTCGTTTCATCCAGGCGGTGATCTGCGCCGGTGGCCGCCACACTGTCCCCCGCCCCCCCACCGTGCTGGCTGCTGTTTTGTGTCTCGCTCGCCCTCCCCCACACACCCCCACACCCACGGTGCACCTCCAAGAAAAACGAACGCCCGCAAAAATAATTTATAGCAAACCGCTATTCATGATGCCCCGAAAATCCGATGAACAGGACCCTGGGGCTGAGCGAATCGGACCACCAGAGGCACAACAGGCGAGGTGCAGAGGCCGGCTGTCGGGGGGGGGGGGGGAGGTGGCAGTGGTGGCGGTGCGGTGGGGGGCCCTTTGTTCCTATAGATGTATCCCCCAAAAAGCACATCTCCTTCCCTACCCCCCCCCCTCCTCTGTGTCCCCTGTGGGATTTACCGCCCTTTCCCCCCCCCCTCTCTCCCACCCCTTCGGTAGAGCACTATTATAGTAGGAACTGTGTTTTTTTCCAATCTGTACGAGGTTTGTTTGTTGTCACCTCTCTCCCCCCACCCCCCGCCTCTTTGATGCATTTATTCTCCTTTTGCAGAGAGCCCTTTGTCATTTTGTAGCCGTTCTGTGCTGGCGTGGCGTGCCCCTCTTCTTGCCTGGTGTGGCAGGGCTGCCGTTCTGTGTGACTCTTTGCAATGAGGTCGCATCGATGGATGATGGCACGGCCAGAAACGACTCTTCTTTGGAGCTGTTTTTCTTGCACAGATTTCTGTGCACTCCGTGTCACCTCTGGATGTGACGGGGGGTTGTTCTGGGGTCACATGAATGGTACCACTTGCTGCATGTGTGTTTCGTTTTTGTGAGTTGAGGGCGGGCACATTACCCAACAGTCCAAGAATCCAAAGAAATTATGCGGCAGCACGTTGCGAGCAACAAGGCTACCACACTTCGTGATGTGACCCGTCACAACAGTCGCCATATCTATCACGAAATCACATTGTGGTGTGCTGTGCATGCATCGCCACTTCTGCCATCCTCTTGCCCCAGCACAGGCATGTGTTTGCGTGTGATGTGCTCCAGTGATGATTCTATTCCTACAAAATGCAACGTGGGAGACGCGCGTGTGTGCCGTCGGGATTTGAACAGAGCTATTAGAGCCACCAGTGCCAGCCAATGCTGCACCCTTTTATAGCCCTGGGCTGTTGTGGAAGGGAATGCGTGCTTATGATGACTACGTTCTCAATGGGCAGGCCTGCGGTTGGATCCGTCCAGCTTCTCCTGCGCCTGCGTGTGTCAGTGGAGGCAACATTGGGGTTCCCTCAGTGCAACCTACACCTCACAAAGAGGTGAACGTGTCTGACACATGTGTTGTTCACAGCAGCCGGGGGCGGTGGGGCCTGTGGTGGCTGGCGGTGTGCGATGTGCCGGCTTGTTAGAGGTGGGTAAACCCCCGCGTATTGCAGCCCGCTGACCTATGCGATGGGGGGTGGGTGGGCCGGTTTGTCTAGACGAAGCAGGTGCAGCCTGAAGGATGCCCCCCCGACCCCGCCCCACCCCGCCTCACCTGGAGGCTCAACATGCAGCATTGTCGCTTGTGTATGCAGCCTGCAGCAGGAGGCGGTTGTCCAGGTCCTGCCAGCGGTGGGAGGGGTGAAATGTGCACGCTCATGATGATAGAAAACGAGGCATTTATCCGATTGATTTCCGATGACGCAGAACACGTTGACTACCTTATTTAAACCGCTGATAGCGCCACTGCTGTGAAGACCAGCCGGGGGCAGTGTGCGCCCCGGGCTGATTCGCCGCACTGCACACTTCTGAGAACATACACCACACACGGCGAGCCGCGCACGGGCTACAGTCTCAAATGTGACCACACCACACCACCACACGCAGGCCTTCGGCGCTACATGCAGCGAGCATGATGCCACAAGCATGCGACGTGCCCAGCAACGAGGCCCTCGGCGCAGCCTTTTCAAAGGCGACGGCCCCAGCGACCCACACCTGCCGCAACCGGCACGCACCGGTGTCGGGGGTGTCCTGCTGAAGAGCAGCTTCGGGGGGGTCAGCCTCAAGGGCGTCCCAGGCGCAGACGAGCCGCACCACCCCCCTGCCAGCGACTTCCATGGCTTCGCCCAGCAGACCCCACAGGGGGCACAGCACGGGGCGCCGTCCCCTGTGGGCACGGGCCCAACATCGCCACTATCCCAGACACGCCCGGCAGGGCTGAAGCAGGCCTCTCCGATGTCGCAGACCCCACCGGGGAAGCGCGCCGTCCCCTCGGGGCAGCACGGGGCTGCAGCGCTGCCCCGCGACAAGAGGGACAGCTTGCGGTCGCATGGCACGGACCCCGACCCCGACCCTGCCTTCGAGGAGCGTGCACAGCTGCACGCCGAGTCGGAGGCTGAGGCGCAGCGCCTGCGCGACGCCCTGGGCACCGCCCTCCGCCGTGCGGGCGATGCAGAGTCGGAGCGCGACGAGCTGATGAAGGCAGCAGAGTACACCGCCGTGCGGTGCGCCTCCCTCAAGGACGAGCTGCAGGACCTCCGCGCCGCCGTGGCGGAAGAGCGGGCCCAGCTGGCGGGGAAGGCCGCCAAACTCGCAGACCAGGCGCTGCGCCACAGCACCCTGGAGCAGGCCGTCCGCGCCACGGCTGTCGAGGCCCTGAACACCCTCGCCTCCACCGACAGCAGCGGCTGCGATGCGCAGACCCGCAAGCGGATCGACAAGATGGGAAAGGAGGCACCCACCTCGCTGCTGGACTACCTGCGCCTCAAGCTGCGCCTCCACCTCATGCAGCAGGCGGAGGCCCAGGCAGACCTCGCCGACCGCGCCGACCGCACGGCAGCACGCTGCGAGAGGCTGGAGCGGGAGCTGGGCGAGGCGCAGGAGCAGGCGGCCCGCACCGCCAGCAGCAAAGACGTCGCCGCAGAGACCATCTCCGCAGCCCAGGCACAGCTGCGCAGGGAGATGGAGGCACAGCAGGCGGAGGCGGAGGGGCGTGAGGAGGGCCTCATGCTGCGCCTGTCCGACCTGGATATGCAGCGCCGCGAGGCGGAGCGCGCCTGCTCCGCACTCGAGGGTGCCGCGCGCGAGAGGGACGCGGCCCTCACCCAGGTGGAGGAGCTGCAGACACGCCTGCAGGCTGCTCAGGCAGCGACAGCTGCTCTGAAGGAGGAGAAGGAGAAGGTTGTGAAGGATCGCAGCGCACGCATCGAGCACAAGCTGCAGCAGCAGCAGGAGAAGCTGTGCCACTCAACGGTGCTGCTGACGAAGAACGACGAACAGCTCTCATCCCTCAACTCGAAGCTGAAGCAGGCCCGTGCCTCCTCCGTCCTCCACGAGGTTAAGTCGCTGCGGAAGGAGAAGTCACGCCTCGAGCAGCAGCTGCAGTCGCAGCGGAAGCAGAACGCAGCCCTCAAGCAGGAGACATCCGCCTCCAAACGCACCGCGGCGAACTGCAAGAAGGAGATGTCGGACATGCGGGATGAATACCACGTCTTCTTTGCGGCGCATCTCCGCGAGCAGGAGGACCGGAAGCAGCGCGAGGAGCGCCTCGAGAAGGAGGAGTGGCGTGTCAAGCAGAGGCACCATGCCTCGGAGGAGGCGCTGGAGTATTACAAGGCGCGGCTGCATGTGACGCAGCATGAGTCGAACATGCTGAGCAGGCAGTTCAAGCGGTGCCTCATGACGGAGCAGAGGGAGCGGATCGTCTTCTCCCGAGATAGGAAGCAGTTCAGCGAGGAGGCGGAGCAGCTCAAGGCTGCGGTTGCAGTCCTCCGTGGCGGAGCAGCGCAGCGCGGTGGTGGCGCTGCCGCGCCCGTCCCCGCCGTGCCCTCGTCCCCGCCTGTGGTGGCGGAGAGTGGTGTTGTGGCGTCCCCCATGCAGACAGCGCCGCCTGATATTCCCAGCGATGACGATGGAGGTGTAGGGCCCGACTGTGACTCCGATGCAGACACGCACAGCACAGAGGCCCAGCGGGTGGTAGACCCCGTGCTCCAGACGGCGGAGCTGTGCCCCATGGAGGCGGTGGCGGCGCTGGAGGACATACCCCACACCACAAAGGCGTGGTTTGCAGGCAAGGCATGCCCTGACAATCCCGGCACCGGCAGCCTGCGCCCGCAGTCCGCCCCCCCGGTGCGGGGTTGAGGTGGTGGGTGCATGTGTGCAAAAGGGAGGGGAGGGCGGGGATTGCACGCGCCCTCATTTTCATGGGGGCTGTGTGGCAATGTCTCCCGCTGGGTAGGGTGCTATCTTGCAGGTGATGTGGGATGTGCAAGGTGCGAGCCCAAAGAAGAGGGGGTGGGGAGGGATGGTGAGAGTGAAACGGTCTGTTCTGTCGGATTATCGGATGGCCTGCCCGCTGAGTGGGGAGAAGACTTGCCGTCATGAGGGGGGGGTGGGGGAGGGCATCTGTTTAACTCTCTGCATGCCGTGGTGCGCTCGCCTAATGCCTGACGCCACACCCTATCCCCACATCCCCTCTTTTTCCACATTCATCACGAATGAATCTGCCGAATCTGAGGGAGAGGGTGTGTCTTTCAAACCAGCAAAACGCATCGTTTTTTGGTGTCGTAGGCAGAGAAGCATTCTGCCACCACCACCACCACCCTTCCCCCAGCAACACACAAGGCATGGGCCACCTGCGGGTCCGGCCGGAGTTACTCGTCGGTATCAAACAAAAACATTCGCCCGTGAGGGAACCCCCCTTTGGGTGACACTGTGTTGCCGCAATGGAGTTGTCTGGTCTCCGGAGACGCCTCCACAGTCGCCAAACAACCCCAGCTGAAAAGGGGGGAAACCTTTCCCTGCCGATGCCTAGCATGGGCTCCATAGACCTCTCTCTCCCGGAGGTCTCCCGCCTCCGAGCAGATGAGTTCTGGGATGCCCAGGTCACCGCCCTCCACCGCCAGCTGCTCCACCCCGAGGAGGTCGCGGCCGAGACCACCACAGCCGCCACCACCGACACCCCACGCCAGCCGGGCACCCGCTCCGCCCGCAGCACGCCCTCCACCATCCCGCTCCTCTCCACCCGCCGCCCGCCTGTCTACGAGGAGTCCACTGTGGGGGACTACGTAAACTACGCCGTTGCGGCGCTGCTCAGAGGGGGGGTACACCGCACCTTCTTTGTGGAGGAGGCGGTAGGCCAGATGCTCGCCTCCCGCACAAAACCTGGGGTTCCAGAGCAGGTCTGGGGTCCTGCCTCCGACACCGATGAGCTACACAGGGCTCTGTGCTTGATATGCGAGTCGCTCCAGGGGCATATGACAGAGCTTGCTCTTGAGGGTGCTGCCAACTATACAGCTGGGCTGGATGAGCCTCTAAGGAGTTCTCTGGAGTCATTCATCGCGATGGGGGGGTCTCCCGATGGGCAGGGCGAGGTGAGTGCCGAGGTGGTGGCCTATATCCTTCAGTCGCATTTTGGAATTTCTCTCTCGGGGTTTGCAGCCGAGCTGCTCAGCGCAGGGCCCCGCATCGACTTCCGAACCTACTCCGTCCTTCTGGATGGCGCCCCGACCCGAGAGAGCACCGCAAGCCACCCTGAGGCTGCACAGCAGAAGCTTTTCTCCCGGAAAGGGAAAGGAGGCCATAGCGGGGCACATCACGGCATATCAAAACCCCCCGCGCCACACCATGTCATGGGGATAGGTTTTTCTGGAGGACCCGGGGTGCCTCACTACGAAGCTGGAGCAAATGACCTGATCGGCGATTTCATCCACTCCGCCGATTCACACGCGGGGTGCGGCAACAGCGTGTCGGTGCCCCGGATGACATGCTCTGGCCTGCACAATGGTCTCATCAACTCCTCAGATGCAATCGGGGGTGACATGGAGGACACAGAAGGCACAGTGCTGAGCTATGCAGATCAGGAAACCCGGCTTGCCTTTGTGCTGAAGGAGGTGGACGAGGAGGGGGTTCGCGAGAGGTCCTCCCCGGTTCTGCGGAGGATACTGGAGCAAGAGGAGAGGGCGAGGGTGAAGCGGGAGAACCGGGAGATGGCGCTGAGGCGGAGGGCACGGACACCAGACTACCTCTTCACGACACACCACCAGTATGCCGGGTCGCCTTCCTCGACGAGATTGGGCGTGTCGGGGCAGCGATGCCGGAACCCTGTCCTCGCCGGCAGCAGATACACTCTCCACCTGAGCGCTTCCAACCCGAGAGGCAGTGGGGCGGGTAGTGCGCACATCACCCAGGACCCGCAGCGCCCCCAGTCGGCACCTCCACCGCACCTGCCAGGATCTCCAGACGCTGCGGGGAGGGGCACATCATCCGCGCTTCTCGGGGGTTCCATGGGGAGGGAGTGTCCCAACTTCGGAAGGGTCCCAACCCCAATGGGATGTGCTGCTGGAGGTGCGGGCGGGTTTCGCGCCAAGCATGCCGCGAGGATGCAGCGGGCGGAGGGGGAGGAGGAGGAGGGGGAGAGGGCTGGGGGCGTCGAGCCGCGGTGCCCGCCCCGGCCGTCGACTCCGGCTGGGCTGACGGAGAGCATGGCGGGGTGGACTCGGAGCAACCACGACGAGCTGTTTGAGGCGGAGTACCGCGCGGCGAGGGGGAAGAAGAAGAAGAAGGGGCGCAGTGGTAGCAAGCGTTGCCCTCCGAGCCTGGTAGGGCCGGCGTCGTGTGGGTTGCGGCGGGCGGAGAGAGGGGGAGGTGGTGGTGGCGGTGGCGGTGGCGGCGGCGCGCAGCGCGGGATATGCACGACGGAGGAGCAGCAGCGGTTCCTGTGGGAGGCGTCGCGGCAGTTCTACCAGAGGGATTTCAGGCAGTATCACGAGCTGACGGCGCGGAGGGGTGAGCTGTGTCCGTGAGAGAGAGGGTGGGGGCGGGCGGGGGGGCGGGGGGGCAAAGTGTGTCAACATTGTCCCAGTTATTTTTGGGGTGTTCTGCGTTCGAAGAACACAAACTGTCGTTGCTACCTTCTCTCTTGAGATTCGCTCGGTTGCATTAGTTTTTTTTTGCGGTAGGCTGATCGTAGGTCTGCGGTTCAAAAGACGCACAGGATGTGCACAAACAAAATTGTGTGAGGGCGAGGGTCCACAGCTCGCCGTCGTATCAGCAGACATATCTGGTCGGGGAGCGAGACCTGAAGTGCGTCGTTAGCTGCAATATGCGATTTGAACGATGTTCAGCATGTTACCAGGTGGGTGGTGTGGGTTTCATCGTCTTCTGGGGTGGTGGTGGTGGCGCTTCTGCTTTACCCGCCCCCCTCCATGTGGACTTCATGCGGTGTTCCGCGACCCCATCCGAGCGCTTCCGCGCAAGGTGGTCTGTGGTTTTGCATTGTGTTGCTCCGCCCAAACTGTTGGTACACTGATGCCGGGTGTCATGAGCCCCCCCCCGCTTCGCAACGGTTGCAGAACTCCCAACCCCCATCCCCCTTCGCCTGGATGGTGCTGCAGGTTTTGCTGAAACAATATCAACTACAATTCGACAATCTCGGCTGGGAGGGGCCTGTCTTGGGCAGTCTTGTCGCCCGGTCGGCAGAGGGCTCCTGTCTGTGACGCACCTCAGGCAACACCACCACCACCAGCCATATCCCACCCGCCCCCTCTGTCACGCACCACCACCACCACCACCATCCTAGCTAACTTGTTAGAGCACTCGTAGAGTGCGACTTGGGGGGCCACCAGTACTACCTTTGTTTAGTGCACAGGCGCTCAATCATCAAGAAGACTCCACTCACTGAGGTGAGGTTGGAAGGGACGGAGACGAGACACCACTACAACGCCCTTCATCAGGCTCTTTCGTGCTGTCCCGGCTCTTCAGCTCTCCGGTCCCCGCACGCAGAATTCATCAACAGTGACAACAGACAGATTCCTATTCCCTCCCCTCCCCCGTCAGCTGGAACGGTTTTTCGAGCACCCCGGCTGAGCTCGGGCAGCTGCTCCTTTTTTCTCTAGTATCTGGTGGCCCCACCACCACCACCACCACCATGCACATCCCCACCAGCTCAGCAGGAATGTTCTCCCGGATAGCATGTGTGGCGGTGTGCGTCTTCCTGACGGACACAGCGTGGGGTGAGTGCGAGAACCGGCGGTTGTTGAATGGTTGGGGCTGGTCGGCGAGGCTGGGGCCAATGGAGCATGACATCTCCATCGGGTGCAGCTACTTCGCCGAGGATCCACCCAGCTGCCTGGAGAGTGTCGGGCTCGCGTACGCGGATTCCATCACCGCAAGAGAGGCGTGCTGCGCCTGTGGCGGTGGGCTGGAAGAGGGTAATACGCACGCCCCTTTGCCTGGGACCCCCACATTCTTGCCGCCCCGCCCTCAGTGCGTGGACAGGGTGCTGGCCGACGGTGCTGAGTGGGAGCTCACGACGCTCACGTGGAGCGAGCCCAGAAACTGCGCGTGGTTTGGAAGTGACCCCGCTCACTGCCAGGGGGGCCTCGCCACGACGAAGGACGTGTACACCGCAAAGGAGGCGTGCTGTGTGTGCGGTGGTGGGCTGCTGCCGCATGAGACGTACGCCCCTGCCACCTCTGCACCTGCGACTCTCGCCCCTCCGACATTCACACCGTCCCGCCCCGGGTGTGTGGACAGGACGCTGGCCGGCGTTGATTGGTCCTCCAACTCGCGGCTTCGCTGGGCAACCTGCGCGTGGTTTGGGAGTGACCCGCGTAATTGTGTGTCCTGGGAGGCTTCGAGGCGCAACGTGTACACCGCGGGGGAGGCGTGCTGTGTGTGCGGTGGTGGGCTCGGGCCGGGTGAGACGAACATCCCTCCCACCCCTGCACCGCCGACTCCCGCCCCTCTGACATTCCAGCCGATTCCCGCTGGGTGTGTCGACAGGTCGATGCCTGAGGGTGGTATGTGGTCCGCTTACCCCCAGAATTGGCTGGTGCGGACAGTGAACTGCACCTACTTTGAAAGTGACCCCAGCCACTGTGGATGGAGCGTTGCTTCGACGCGCAACGTGTACATCGCAAAGGAGGCGTGCTGTGTGTGCGGTGGTGGGCTCGGAGCGGGCGAGACGAACGTCCCTGCCACCCCTGCACCTGCGACACCTGCTCCTGAGACCGACATGCCGGTCGACCCCAGCCAGTGCGTGGACAAGCTGCACCCCGACGGCTCTGAGTGGACCTACAGTTCGGGGAGGTGGCTCTCCGGAAACTGCACCACGCTGAGAAGGGCTGCACGCCGGCACGAGTGCAACAAATGGGCGGGGGCAAAGGAGGCGTGCTGTGCATGCGGTGGTGGGCTCGGACCGGGTGAGACGAACATCCCTGCCACCCCTGCACCACCGACTCCCGCCCCTCTGACATTCCAGCCGATTCCCGCTGGGTGTGTCGACAGGTCGATGCCTGGGGGTGGTATGTGGTCCGCTTACCCCCAGAACTGGCTGGTGCGGACGGTGAACTGCACCTACTTTGAAAGTGACCCCAGTCACTGTGGATGGGGCGTTGCTTCGACGCGCAACGTGTACACCGCAAAGGAGGCGTGCTGTGTGTGCGGTGGTGGGCTCGGGCCGGGTGAGACGAACGTCCCTGCCACCCCTGCACCGCCGACTCCCGCCCCTCTGACATTCCAGCCGATCCCCGCTGGGTGTGTCGACAGGTCGATGCCTGGGGGTGGTGTGTGGTCCGCTTACAAATGGACGCGGTCAAGGGACTGCACCTACTTTGAAAGTGACCCCAGTCACTGTGGATGGAGCATTGCTTCGACGCGCAACGTGTACACCGCAAAGGAGGCGTGCTGTGTGTGCGGTGGTGGGCTCGCAGCGGGCGAGATGAACGTCCCTGCCACCCCTGCACCTGCGACACCTGTTCCTGAGACCGACACGCCGGTCGACCCCAGCCAGTGCGTGGACAAGCCTCGCCCCGACGGCGCTGAGTGGACCTACAAGTCGGGGGGGTGGTGGCGGCTCTCCGGAAACTGCACCACGCTGAGAAGCGCTGCACACCGGCACGAGTGCAACAACTGGGAGGGGGCAAAGGAGGCGTGCTGTGCATGCGGTGGTGGGGTCGCACCGGGTGAGACGAACCCCCCTGCCATCACCCCTGCACCTACGCAGTGCGAGGACCTGCGGTTGTTGAATGGTTGGGACTGGTCGGCACGGCTGGGACCAGTGGGGCATGACATCTCCATCGGCTGCAGCTACTTCGACGAGGATCCACCCAGCTGCCTGGAGAGTGTCGGGATCGTGCATGCGGATTCCATCACCGCAAGAGAGGCGTGCTGCGCTTGTGGCGGTGGGGAGGGTGTGAATGTGACTGCGACTGGCGCACAAAATGAGACGAACAGCTCTGCCACCCCTGCACCTGCGACACCTGTTCCTGAGACCGCCATGCCGGTCGACCCCAGCCAGTGTGTGGACAAGCCGCAGCACGACGGCTCTGAGTGGACCTACAAGTCGGGGGAGTGGCTCTCCGGAAACTGCACCACGCTGAGAAGGCCTGCACGCTGGCACGAGTGCAACAAATGGGCGGGGGCAAAGGAGGCGTGCTGTGCATGCGGTGGTGGGTTCAACCCAGGTGAGACGCGAGCCGACACCCAAGCCAACACCCGAGCCGACATCCAAGCCGACACCGGTTCCGACCGGGACGGCCAGGTCGGATGTGTCCAGCTTCTGCACGAGGGACCAGGACTGCCGCCTTGACGGGATGGACCCTGCTGCGACGTGCGACGTCGGTGTGCGCGGCAGCACGTGCAAGTGCGTGACATCGGGCTATGCGCACGCGAACGAGCACGTTCCGCTGTGCATGGCAGATGCTGCCGCGGCGGTGTCGCTGGCCGCAAGGCTCGACTTCGGGCAGAACTCGGCGGCAGACGTGACGGCTGCTGCGAAGGCGGACCTCGTGGCCATGCTGGCCGCCATCCTCGGCGCTGTGCCGGGCGGCGTGGACAGCGTCGTGGTGCTGCGCGGCGGGTCGGGTTCGGGTTCGGGTGTCTCTGTGGCCGTGCTTGTGGCAGCCGACCCCAGCAAGGTGGCAGAGCTCGCGGCAGGGAACGAGACACTCCACACGCTCTTCAACACACGCTCCGGGTCCGGGTCGGTGCAGGCACAGCGCGCCGCCCGCACGCTGGCCGCCCTCTCGGCAACGGGCAGCGGGGTGAGCAGCGGGGCGGCGTGTGAGCTGCCCCACGCGACACACACCGTGCTGGACCAGAGCAACACGTGCCAGGCCGTGGGCTGCACGTCCGCGGCGGCGCGCACGATGGTCGGCACGCAGTACACCTGCCAGATCCGTGCGTCGTCGTCACCGTCGCCGTCGCCGTCGCCGTCGGAGAGCGACGACGACCTGAGTACCGGGGCGCTTGTGGGCATCGTGGTGGGTGCCAGCATTGCCGCCCTCCTCGTGGTGGGCGGGGTGGTGGCCGTTGTGATGCGGAAGAAGAAGCCGGCCACTCCCACCAACGAGCCGGCCAACGAGCCTGCCAAGGAGGTCGATCACGTGTAAGACTCTGCGCACACGAGCAGGTATCTCAGGCACGGGCATCCACTGGCGAGTGTGTGTGTGTTGCACGCTGCATGATGTGCTGCGCCCAGGCAGTGCAACACCTCTCGGAGTTGTAGCACATCTGGCATCCTTCCCGTCCCTGCCCTCCGGGCTCCCTTGATAGCACCCACAGTCTCCTGCTCCCTGGGCTGTGTGTGTTGGCACCTGGCATTGCCGGTGTCAACGTCCTTCGTCTCTGTTCCACAACACGGCACGGGACGCCTGACCACCTCCGGGGTCCCTTGATAGCGCCCACAGTCCCATGCTCCCTGGGCTGTGGTGTCAGCAAGGGGTTCCGTTTTCTCTTTTGTTTTCCTATTGTCCTGTTGTCCCTTCCCTGCCCCACAGCTCCATTGCTCCCTGGGCTGTGTGTGTTGGCAAGGGGCCCGTTTTCATTTGCTGTTCTGTTTTTCCATCATGCACTAAAGCGGGAATGGGATGGGGTAGGTTCAATTTTTTGCCAATGCCGCACAAGGGAGAGCCCCATTGCGGTGCCCACCTCACCTCATCAGAGGGTGAGGTGTGTCTCACCACAACCTGTCCCCATCCCATCCCCGTGTTCCGTGATGTATTATTCTGACACGTTTCATTCTTCGTGCCGCCAGCCAACTCACGTTTCAGGGTACATTCCGTGTGCTCGACCCTCCGATGTCCCTGCTATATCTTTTGGTTTTGAGTCACCAAATTCTTGCCGCAGTCACAACGAGGCCCCGTGTTTCAAAGGCGGCGCACCCTTCCTGCGCATAGGTGTTTAAATGTTTGCGAGTGCCGCCTTGTTCGGCAGCATCTGTTTGTCCTGGACCGTTGTTTCTTTCAGACACAACAAGAAGCTTATCGCACTGAGAAAGATAGTTGGCCGCGCTTTGGGTGGGCAAACACAATCTGACTCTGCGCACCTTCACACCAATCTTCATCGGGAAAAACACGTGAGGTTTCTTCACCCGGGTTTGGCTCAAAAAAAATACCCGTATCTTTTTCTATCAACATGCCTTGTCAGTTAGGAAAAGGGGTCTGCGGCCACCACGTCGTTCTATAGTAGTGCTCAAGATTCCTGCCAGTTAGGGAATGAGATCCGCGGCAAGCACATGTTGCATCTTGTGAGTGGAGTCGAACATTTCATGTCTGAGAATCGCGCTGTCTGCTGGGTGGATTGCAAGGAAGGAAGGAAGCAGCCCTGCCCATGCCCCCGCCCCTGCCCCCATCCTTCGCTGTGCCTGCAAACCGTCTCCCGCAGTTAACCTTGTGCACTTTGGAGGGCACCTCCTCCGTCCTGAATGCAGGAACTCACGCAACCACATCTTTGGTTTTGAGTCGCCAAAATGATTGCCGCAGTCACAACGAGTCACCGTGTCCCAAAGGCGACACACCCTTCCTGCCCCTGTCTGCCCCCCCCCCCTCCCCACCCCCTCACACCACAGGAAACAAGGTGCTGGGAGGCCTTGCTTTCCATTCATTCTGCCCCCCCCCCCCCCCCCACCCCGTCACACCACAGGCAAGTGCCCCATCCCCCCCCCCCTCTCATTCTCCGTGGTGGGGGGGGGGGATGGCGACGGATTTGCGGGAGCGGTCGCGGCATTTGCTGCAGGAGGCGTTGCGACTTGGCCGCACGCTTGTCGCCCAGGGCCGCGGCCCATACGCCTACGCAATGTACGACGCGCTGTGCACCTCACGCGGCTCCGCCGCAGACCGCCTCGCCCCACAAGAGGAAGCCTTACTCCGCATGCGCATGTGCGACATTGCCCTGGGCTGGGCACGGGAGGCCAGCCTCCGCCCCGTGAAGAACTGCATCGAAGAGCTGGCCCGCCTGCACGCCCGGTTCTCCCTCTCCGCCGAGATGGTGCTCCGCTTCACCTCCCTCCGCATCCGCGCGTGCCGCCACCTCGACCCGGGCGACCCCCACAAGCTTCTCCCCCTCCTCGACGACGCCGCCACCGAGGCCAAGGCCTTCGCCAAGCCACGCTGGGCACGCTACTTCGCCTCCCTCCGCGCCCTCCACACGCCCCTCATGGGCCTGGCCACGCCCGGCGGCTCCACCCACCCCCTCGACGCAGGCGCCCCACAGCACGCCAGCGCGCGGGAGGCGTCACACCTCCTCCTCAACGGCAGCGCCCCCAGCAGGCAAACCGACCCACAGGACGACGAGCTGCCTGAGGAGCAGCAGAGCGACACCACCACCCCCCAGGCCCTCCCGGGGGCGAAGCGGAAGAGGGGGGTCGGCAGGGCGGTGCGGGGTGCGGTGGGGGAGCTGCTCACCCGCTACAGCGCTGCAGCCGGGGGGTGCAAGAGGGCCCGCCTGGAGGGGGGGTGCGTTGGGAGGGCCGCGGCGGAACACCGGCGGCAGGGGAAATTCCCGAAGGGCAGGCTCGCCGAGGCGATGGATGACGATGGGGTATACTACCCCTGCACTGTGCAGCGGGGGGCTTACGAAGGGTCCTGCCTCATCCGCTTCAGCGGGGAGGAGTCCCTCCGCCTCCTTGGCTCGGCTTGCATGCAGCGTGTCGAGGGGATGACCCAATGGGAGCTCGTTGGATTTCCCCGGCAGCACGGGGCTGAAGAACTCGCATCCCTCAGCAGGGCTCTCCTCTGGGCCTCCCAGGGAAAGCGCCGACGGGCACTCCACGCCGCAGAGGCGTCTGTCGCCAGCCTGCGCCGCACCGCCTCACGCCAGGCCCTATCCTACGCAGCAGAGGTTGCGCTCCGGCTCCTCTCCTGCCACATGCAGTGCGCGATGCTGGACGCGGTTTCCGCCTCCGCCTCCCTTCTCGCCGCAGCGGGCGTCGCGACGGAGCGGGGCATCGCACACCTCCTCCACAGCATCCACCTCGCTGCAGCGCCTGTCCTCCTCCTGTCGGGCCGCCCCGAGGCAGCGCTTGAGCATCTTGGCGTCGCGTTGCGGAGCCTCAACCCCAGCGTTGCCCTCTGCGCTGCCGCACTGCGTGTCACGATGACCCCGCCTGCAAACCGGGGGAGGTCGGGGGGCCTCCGGCACAGCCTCGACGCTGCGTGGCATGACCTGCGCAGCAAGGCGGTGGCATGGGGTGACGGGGACCTGCCGCAGGTCTGCCGGTTCGCAGCGGAGGTTGCTGCGATGCACGGCGTCGATGCGGCGCGGGCCATGTGTCTCTCAGCTGGAGGTGAAGACGCAGAAGGCCCCGGTGGTGTCGAATTGCCTGAGCAGGAGGTGAGATCGGAATTTGCAGATGGAAGCGCGGATGCGGCGCATGCGGCTTACTGGGCAGCAATGCACGGTGTGGCTGCTGCAGGCGTAGGGGAGGTGGGTGCGGAGGATGGGTCGTCTGGCGCCACGCCGGCACCCCCTGCAGTGCTGGATGCGCTGCGCGCCGCATCCGCCCCGTCTCTATGCGAGAGGGGCATCGAGCTGGACCTTGCCCTGCGGTTCCCCCAGGCAGGTGGTGATGGTGCCGACGGACTCCCTGACGCCCTGCAGCGCATCCCTGCACCGCAGCCAGGCGTGGTCGCTGAGATTGCTGCCTGGCTGCCGGGGCTCCCTGCGTATCCCACGGGCTGAGGGGTGGGGGAGGAGGGAGGGGGGGGGGCAGGTGTGGTCATATGCCGGGGCCGGAGGCAGTTTTCTCCCGGTGGAGAGGTGAAAAGTCGCCTTTTGTATTCTCCTCCCCGAAAACCCGAGGGAAAATTTTGCTATTTTTATTGGGGAGGGGGGGGGGGGGTGGGCGCGGCCTGCGCAAGTTCCCAAGAACAAAGCGAGCGTCTCTGGGGACGGACATCAAGAAGTCACCGTGCTCGTCAACTGCTCCGGCAGATGGAGGACAACCACCTACTGCAGGAAGCCTGGCCCCACATCATGTCAGCATGCCGCGCCGCCCACCAGAGACGGGGCAGTGGCACATATGCCTCCTCATGTGCTGGACAGAGCAGCGTCCGTGGCAGGGCGTATCATCGCTGCTTATGTGGCAGTTGATCCACAGTGACACTGACAACGTGCCCGCCGATAAACAGGAGGCGCAAGCGCGCGAGCAAAAAAATGACATCACTCCTTTATCCAGATCAACTCGCCACAACAAGTTTTGCCGTACTGGCGAATCGGGAGGACACTGTGCCCGGGGGTCAAAAATCCCTATCCGTATGACTTCCCCTGGGGGAGGGGAGGGGTCGCCTCTCCACATGCAGCGTTTGCTGCTTGGAGGGCAGCGTTGCCTTGGCCACAAGTGTGGCACAGCAAATGGTCTCTAGATGCACTGCTCGTTTTAGAGGAGAGCTTCGCTCTCCGTAGGAGGGCGTCCATAGATTCTCGGTCGTTCTTCAACGCACCGAACTTGGGGTCGGTAGCAGATGCTGGAGAAGCGGCTGGACGACACAGTAGTACCACAACCCCACCCTCTTCAGAATGAGACACGTCTGCACACACTGATGGCTCGTGACACGCGCCTGTGGCCTTCACATGTCACAGCTCTCCATACCCCCAGGCGCACAGCTCAACACCACCACCAGCCATATCCCACCCGCCCCCTCTGTAACGCACCACCACCACCACCACCACGCACATCCCCACCAGCTCAGCAGGAATGTTCTCCCGGATAGCATGTGTGGCGGTGTGCGTCTTCCTGACGGACACAGCGTGGGGTGAGTGCGAGAACCGGCGGTTGTTGAATGGTTGGGGCTGGTCGGCGCGGCTGGGGCCAATGGAGCATGACATCTCCATCGGGTGCAGCTACTTCGACGAGGATCCACCCAGCTGCCTGGAGAGTGTCGGGCTCGTGTACGCGGATTCCATCACCGCAAGAGAGGCGTGCTGCGCCTGTGGCGGTGGGCTGGAAGAGGGTAATACGCACGCCCCTTTGCCTGGGACCCCCACATTCTTGCCGCCCCGCCCTCAGTGCGTGGACAGGGTGCTGGCCGACGGTGCTGAGTGGGAGCTCACGACGCTCACGTGGAGCGAGCCCAGAAACTGCGCGTGGTTTGGAAGTGACCCCGCTCACTGCCAGGGGGGCCTCGCCACGACGAAGGACGTGTACACCGCAAAGGAGGCGTGCTGTGTGTGCGGTGGTGGGCTGCTGCCGCATGAGACGTACGCCCCTGCCACCTCTGCACCTGCGACTCTCGCCCCTCCGACATTCACACCGTCCCGCCCCGGGTGTGTGGACAGGACGCTGGCCGGCGTTGATTGGTCCTCCAACTCGCGGCTTCGCTGGGCAACCTGCGCGTGGTTTGGGAGTGACCCGCGTAATTGTGTGTCCTGGGAGGCTTCGAGGCGCAACGTGTACACCGCGGGGGAGGCGTGCTGTGTGTGCGGTGGTGGGCTCGGGCCGGGTGAGACGAACATCCCTCCCACCCCTGCACCGC
Organism: Rhynchopus euleeides; assembly: GCA_963210315.1. NCBI lineage: Eukaryota > Euglenozoa > Diplonemea > Diplonemida > Diplonemidae > Rhynchopus > Rhynchopus euleeides. The sequence goes on from OY723269.1 coordinate 1,074,315, forward strand.
CGACTCCCGCCCCTCTGACATTCCAGCCGATTCCCGCTGGGTGTGTCGACAGGTCGATGCCTGAGGGTGGTATGTGGTCCGCTTACCCCCAGAATTGGCTGGTGCGGACAGTGAACTGCACCTACTTTGAAAGTGACCCCAGCCACTGTGGATGGAGCGTTGCTTCGACGCGCAACGTGTACATCGCAAAGGAGGCGTGCTGTGTGTGCGGTGGTGGGCTCGGAGCGGGCGAGACGAACGTCCCTGCCACCCCTGCACCTGCGACACCTGCTCCTGAGACCGACATGCCGGTCGACCCCAGCCAGTGCGTGGACAAGCTGCACCCCGACGGCTCTGAGTGGACCTACAGTTCGGGGAGGTGGCTCTCCGGAAACTGCACCACGCTGAGAAGGGCTGCACGCCGGCACGAGTGCAACAAATGGGCGGGGGCAAAGGAGGCGTGCTGTGCATGCGGTGGTGGGCTCGGACCGGGTGAGACGGACGTCCCTGCCATCACCCCTACACCGACGACTCGCGAGCCGACACCCAAGCCAACACCCGAGCCGACATCCAAGCCGACACCGGTTCCGACCGGGACGGCCAGGTCGGATGTGTCCAGCTTCTGCACGAGGGACCAGGACTGCCGCCTTGACGGGATGGACCCTGCTGCGACGTGCGACGTCGGTGTGCGCGGCAGCACGTGCAAGTGCGTGACATCGGGCTATGCGCACGCGAACGAGCACGTGCCGCTGTGCTTGGCAGACGCTGCCACGGCGGTGTCGCTGGCCGCAAGGCTCGACTTCGGGCAGAACTCGGCGGCAGACGTGACGGCTGCTGCGAAGGCGGACCTCGTGGCCACGCTGGCCGCCATCCTCGGCGCTGTGCCGGGCGGCGTGGACAGCGTCGTGGTGCTGCGCGGCGGGTCGGGTTCGGGTTCGGGTGTCTCTGTGGCCGTGCTTGTGGCAGCCGACCCCAGCAAGGTGGCAGAGCTCGCGGCAGGGAACGAGACACTCCACACGCTCTTCAACACATGCTCCGGGTCCGGGTCGGTGCAGGCACAGCGCGCCGCCCGCACGCTGGCCGCCCTCTCGGCAACGGGCAGCGGGGTGAGCAGCGGGGCGGCGTGTGAGCTGCCCCACGCGACACACACCGTGCTGGACCAGAGCAACACGTGCCAGGCCGTGGGCTGCACGTCCGCGGCGGCGCGCACGATGGTCGGCACGCAGTACACCTGCCAGATCCGTGCGTCGTCGTCACCGTCGCCGTCGCCGTCGGAGAGCGACGACGACCTGAGTACCGGGGCGCTTGTGGGCATCGTGGTGGGTGCCAGCATTGCCGCCCTCCTCGTGGTGGGCGGGGTGGTGGCCGTTGTGATGCGGAAGAAGAAGCCGGCCACTCCCACCAACGAGCCGGCCAACGAGCCTGCCAAGGAGGTCGATCACGTGTAAGACTCTGCGCACACGAGCAGGTATCTCAGGCACGGGCATCCACTGGCGAGTGTGTGTGTGTGTGTTGCACGCTGCATGATGTGCTGCGCCCAGGCAGTGCAACACCTCTCGGAGTTGTAGCACATCTGGCATCCTTCCCGTCCCTGCCCTCCGGGCTCCCTTGATAGCACCCACAGTCTCCTGCTCCCTGGGCTGTGTGTGTTGGCACCTGGCATTGCCGGTGTCAACGTCCTTCGTCTCTGTTCCACAACACGGCACGGGACGCCTGACCACCTCCGGGGTCCCTTGATAGCGCCCACAGTCCCATGCTCCCTGGGCTGTGGTGTCGGCAAGGGGTTCCGTTTTCTCTTTTGTTTTCCTATTGTCCTGTTGTCCCTTCCCAGCCCCACAGCTCCATTGCTCCCTGGGCTGTGTGTGTTGGCAAGGGGCCCGTTTTCATTTGCTGTTCTGTTTTTCTATCATGCACTAAAGCGGGAATGGGATGGGGCAGGTTCAATTTTTTGCCAATGCCGCACAAGGGAGAGCCCCATTGCGGTGCCCACCTCACCTCATCAGAGGGCGAGGTGTGTCTCACCACAACCTGTCCCCATCCCATCACCGTGTTCCGTGATGTATTATTCTGACACGTTTCATTCTTCGTGCCGCCAGCCAACTCACGTTTCAGGGTACATTCCGTGTGCTCGACCCTCCGATGTCCCTGCTATATCTTTTGGTTTTGAGTCACCAAATTCTTGCCGCAGTCACAACGAGGCCCCGTGTTTCAAAGGCGGCGCACCCTTCCTGCGCATGTTAGCCGGTCGTAGAGGAAGAGCGGCAGAGTTGAGGTGATACTTTTCAACATGCCTCTGCCAATTAGGAATTCTGGTCTGCGGACGACAGATCTTTTTATCAAGATCCCTGCCAGTTCGGAAAAGGGATCCGCGCCAAGCAAATCTTGTCCGTGGAGTCGAACATTCCATGTCTGAGGATAGCGATCTGTCTGCTGGGTGAATCGCAAGGACCCAAGGAGCCCTGCCCATCTCCCCCGCCCCCGCCCCGATATCCTGCCCCTCTCCCCGCCCGCAAACCATCTCCTGCAGTTAACCTTGCGTACCTTGCAGAGCACCCCCTCCATCCTGAAGGAGCTCACGGAATCAGCAAGAAACAGCTCACATTCCACTCATGAGCGTGCCACTGCAAAGCCTTCGCCCACTCGGAAGGGCGAATGTCGGACGTCACACCGCCGATTTCTGCATTCTTTTTTTGTCAGAACAACGTGTTTTTCCAACTAAAAAGATTCGTGGCAGCGTTCGGTATCTGCACACATGCACTAGCAGGCACCGTTCGTACAAACAAAGAACGCAACTCCAAGTATTTTTTCAAAAGGGGGCAGGGGAGACGGTACAAATATGGTACCCTCGATCCTGCTGAGCCCTGAACCCTGAACCCTTGTTTTGGGTACCTCTTTTTGGTACCGGCCCTGCCACCAGACCTGCCCCCCTCTCCCCGCCACCCGCCGCACACCTCCAATCAACACCCCGGGAACAGAACTGCACCCGCGGCTTCTACACTCTCTCTCCCTCCCTCCCTCCCCGCACACCCCACCTCTCACCTCTTTGCCTTTTTTATTCGCACACACCCCAGCGCCCCACCCTCCCCCCTCCCGTTCTCTCTCCCCGCCCGCACCGCACCCCCTATCCCCTTTCGAGACCCTCCCCCCCCTTCCTGTGCACCAACCACCTCCCCGCCACAATGACGCACGGGGACTTCGTCGACATCACGATCGATGTGCCGCAGGGGAACCTCTCTGCGCATGGGCGTGCTGGGGGTCAGAAGAAGAGGCGCTCCTCTGTGACGAAGCACAGCCCCCATCAGGCAGCTCTGATCCCTGGGCACCAGGTGTCGGGGCTGGCGCCCCCGGCTAAGGGTCGTGTCCGGGGGATGAGCGCCGTGAAGATGTTCGAGCAGGAGTATATGCAGACGGAGTTCTCCGAACTCTCGAAGGACAAGAGTGACAAGAGCAGCGACGGTGGGAGCTCCCGCCAGGAGAGCCGCTCAGGCGCAAGTGGGACGAAGCCCGGCCCGCTGCCCAACGTGGTGGACCTGTGGGCGCAGGTGTCCCGCTTGAAGGAGGAGGAGCTGACGATGAAGAACAAGGAGGCGGAGTCGAAGAAGGAGATCGGGGTGCTGAACAGCCAGGTGCGTGAGCTGTCCCTGATGGTGGGCGTGCGCAACTCGCAGCTGCTGGCAGACCACGAGCTGTCGGAGACGCGCTGCCGTGACTCCATTGTCGCCGCGTGGCAGACGGTGCACCTCCACCTGGCGATCATCATGGAGCGCTGTGAGCCGGAGGACGAGCTCCTTGTATGTCACAACAACTCTGCACTGTGCACATCCTTGATATTCTAATGGAAGTAGTTCAGCAACAGCCCAACGAGGGGAACCTTTCTGTGCCTTATATCTGCATCTTGCAACCGAAAGAGAGAGCGAGAGGGGTGGGGGTGAGTGGTGAGGACGGGGGGGGGGGGGGGACCACATCTCTTTCAAATATTCGCCACAGTTCATATTCTCTCCTGTCCTATTTTGGCACCAAAAAATACCCCCATTTCACCTCCCCCCCCCCCCCCACAGGGCACCATCACGGACTACAACGCGACAAACCACGGGCGCGAGGCCGTTGCCGACCAGCTCCTCCTGGAAGTGCAGCGCCGCCAGGTCCTGGAAAAGATGCTCGCTGAGGGCGAGCAGGAGAAGGGCCACACGGCCAGCCTGCTGGAGCAGCTGCACCGGGCACATCACGAGCTCGCCGAGGAACGGAAGCGCGTCCGGGACCTGGAGGCGAAGCTGTTCCAGCAGGACCACCAGTCGGCGCAGCTGGGGCTGCGCGAGGCCGAGGCGCAGTCACGCCTCAGCAAGGCCGAGACGGACATGGTGGTGATGGAGAGCGAGATGCGTCGCCTCAGGGTTGAGGCCGACACCATGTCCATCACCGTCGACCACAAGGTGCAGGAGGTCCGCCACATGGAGGACGAGAACGAGGGCCTGCGCGACAGGCTGCGTGTGACGAAGGAGCGCCTCGCCGACGCGGAGCTGGGCCGCCCCGACCTGCAGGCCATCCCCCGCCTCGACGGCCTGGCCCTCCGCAGCGGCTCCAGCAACGCCTCCTTGTCGCCCACCCAGTCCCCCCAGTCCACCCGCCTCGCCAAGGCGGCAAGCTGCTTCGCCATCACCGGCTCCCTCTCCCCCGGCACGCAGTCCCCCCGCAAGCAGGTCACCGTCATCTCGGGCGTTTCCCCCCGCAGGGTCAACTCTATGGTCACCCCACGTGTGAAGCGCGCCTCCGGATCTGCCTCCCCCCCGCGGTCTGCCAGGCGCTGAAGGCAGGATGTGAAGTGGTAGTGGTAGCGTGGTAGTGGTGTCGGGGAAGGGGGGGGGGGGGGGGGGCAGTGGCTGGGGTAATTTTCTGGGGGGTCGCTTACAGCCCCGGGGGGGGGGGGGGGGGCTGGCGTGCAGGGTGCAGGCAGCGCGCGCAAATGCGGCCTGTTTCCGGGTGCCCGCGCGCTGCCGGCGACCGTGCACCCGAGGTGCACGGTTTGGGCTGAATCTGGGTGACGTACGAGTAGGGCTCCCACCCTGAAAATGGGCTACCTGCGGTCACTCCAGGTACCTGACATCACCCGAAAGTGACCCAAAATCAGCGGGACCCCCTCCTCGGGTGTTCCGAAACCCCTTTCTTTTGACTATTTGGAATCTGTGCGGATCGTAGTGGGGTCACACTGTGGGTCGAGGTGTCAAGCTTCACCCATGAAATGTGGGTCTGATTCAGGGTCTGGTCATAGGAGGCTGGCCCCAGGAGGATGTGACTGGGAGGCAGCCACACCAGCCCACCCACCCAGCGGGACCCCCTCCTCGGGTATTCCAAAACCCCGTTCTTCTGAACGTTTGGAACTTTTGCGAATCGTAGTGGGGTCACTTTGTGGGTCTTGGAGCCAAACACCGTCCATGAAATGTGCCTCTGGTTCAGGGGCTGGTCCTAAGGGAATGTGACTGGGAGGCAGCCACACCCACCCACCCAGCAGGACCCCCTCCACGGGTGTTCCAAAACCCCTTTCTTTTGAACGTTTGGAATTTGTGCGGATCACAGTGGGGTCACTTTGGTGGTGTGCGAGCCAAGCATCACCCATGAAACACGGGTCTAGTTCAGGGGCTGGTCAGCGTGGCTGGGAGGCAGTCAGCCCACACCCCACCCACCCAGTGCGACCCCCTCCTCGGGTGTTCCAAAACCCCTTTCTTTTGAACGTTTGGAATTTTTGCGGATCACAGTGGGGTCACTTTGGTGGTGTACGAGCCAAGTTTCGCCCATGAAACGTGGGTCTGGTTCAGGGACTGGTCATGGGTGAAGGTGGCTGGGAGGCAGCCACCTTCACCAGCCCACACCCCACCTACCCAACCCACCCAGCGGGACCCCCCCCCCTCGGATTTTCCAAAAACCCGTTCTTTGGGATATTTGGGATCCGTGCGGATTGTGGTGGGGTCATTTTGGCCATGGGGTGCCTATTGACACCACTTACTGGGAAATGCCAATTGGGTAAAAGTACCCCCCCTGTACAGGTACAAGGGGGGGGGGGGGGGTCCTTTCCTACACACGGTGGGATCTTGTAAATTTTACATGTATAACTACAAGTATATACATGTATTATACATGTATAATACTTGCATGTCAACTATTATACATGTATAATACATGTATATGCCTGAAATATACATGTAAAATACATGTACCGTATACGTAAATATTTTGGAACGTAAATATTATGGAACGTAAATATTATGGAACGTAAATATTTTGGAACGCTGGTGGGTTGGCGTTCCAGATTTTTTTCGTTCCATAATATTTACAGGGCTTTCTGCGACTCGGGGACTTGGACCAGGTGATCGGACGGCATACAGAGTCCCTGACGGGACCTACTCGTGCACTTTTCGCGCGATTCCTGACGCAAGCCGTCCTCACCACCGAGTCCCCAACTGGCCCTGTAAATATTATGGAACGTAAATATTATGGAACGGACCGGCCAAAAATGGGCCCGTTCCATAATATTTACGTTCCATAATATTTACGTATACGGTATATCAAGTAAAAATACATGTATAATAGTTGACATGCAAGTATTATACATGTATTTTTACTTGATATACATGTATTTTACATGTATATTTCAGGCATATACATGTATTATACATGTATAATAGTTGACATGCAAGTATTATACATGTATAATACATGTATATACTTGTAGTTATACATGTAAAATTTACAAGATCCCACCGTGCAGGTGCGGGAGGTAGCCAGTGTACCCCCCCCCCCTGTCCCCCACTTTGCGAGGGACCCCCCCAAGGCTGGCAGCAAATTTTTACTGCACTTTACTGCACTTTATTTTACTGCATTTTACTGCATTTTATTGTATTTTATTGTATTTTATTTTCCGGATTTTTGGATAAAGTGCATGGTCCTTAGTGGTGCCTTGGGCTTCGCATACGTACAGCTGGGAGGACCACTATGGACAGGCCAAATGCTGGAGTCACACCCACTTTACAGAGGTGCAGCCACGTCTGCAAGTTTGCGGACAGCCGCAAACCCGCAGAAGATGGCAAAAAGTACCGCTCCTGCACGGAGGTTCTCCTGAAGGTCACAGGGACGCACCAAGGCTCCGGCAGAGAATGCAGGCCGGGATGGATGTGCCCTGCCTATGTTGGGTCGGTGGGTTCGCAGGACCTGATCGGTGCGGCCTCCGCCTGGCTTCAGTCCTGCTTTGAGTGCTTTCAGTCCGCTCTGATGTCCAGCCTCCCCGAACGGGATGGTGAAGAACCCGTACGCCAGAGCTCAGCTGTACAACGTCCGAGGAAGGTGGACTGCCCACCGCACACCGCCGTGCTGGTCCGCCCTGCTGCGCCTGCGGTGCTGGGGTGCGCCTGCTGCCTGATTGGCCCCGGCACTCGGAAGCAGCATCAAGCATGCCGAACAGCAGCAGGGCGGGCCTGGCGGGGGCACTGCCTTGGTGGCCTTGTGTTGGCCAGAGTGGGCGGATCAGGGTCCCCTGGCACGGCAGGTCAGCATCCTGCCCACCGTCACGCCGAGCCACCCCTACAACACGCTCTCCTGCACTTTATTGCACTTTACTGCATTTTACTGCACTTTACTGCATTTTATTGCACTTTATTTTATTTTATGTTTTTTATTTTTAAAATGCAGCATTTGTCCAGCCTTGGACCCCCCCCCCCCCCCTAGGCATACAGTGCAAACGATAATAATTATCGCATACGATAATTATTATCGTATTCCCATTATCGTATATTATCGTATACGATAATATACGATAATGGTGCGATAATTTTTTGAGATTTTCGGAAAACCAGAAATCAGCCCAGAACACATTGAAAAAGTGGTAAAAGTGGAGCCGGAAGCTGCCATTTTTGCTTCTTTGAATTATTGGTGACGGGGGGCTTCACTCAGAAGTGTAGAATGTCACTCACAAATGGGTGGCAGAGACACAACACACATAGTGCCATGACATGCACATCACTATGTCTGTCTGAAGAAGTTTCAGGCACAGTGGGGCGGAGAGGACTCTGGGGATTGGGCAGTGGCCGTTCCACATGCCCTTCCCCTCGTGACTTACACCCTGTCGCCACCCCACTTCATGGAAAACATGACTACGCAGCAACAGGGTCATACTTGCGGCGGTATGCAACCACCAGTACAGCCTGTTGCGGGTTCGCAAAGCTGACTGGTACGCTGCCTTGCCGTCGGGACCCAGATACTGAGGACACCCCTGTGAGAACACTGAGGGAAGACGTTGGGCTAGCCTAGTTGAAGCAGGTGTCGGGGTGACCGAGACAGAGCACCCTGCCCAGAACATGAACAAGAAAGACTGTTCGACTGATGGGGAAGAACCTGATAGGCAGGTGTGGTCTTCGGTGCAATGTTTGGAGAGATCAGGAGATTTCTCTTCAAGGCTACCACTTATGTTGGACTTGGCCTTCGCTCCCGTGAGCAGTGAAAAAGTGAGGAACACCGTTCTTCCCCTCTGACTGACGACCAGTGATGACATAGCGAAGGACCTTGAATGGGGTTTGAACCCGAGAGAGGCAATACTCAACCAAAGGTATTCTTCAGGACCTGGCACGGAACGGGCGATACGAACGCTCCCACCGTGCGCACGGACCTGTCTGCAACTCTACAAGGAACCACGGGGTGGCGCGCGCACATCACTTCGGAGGCCTCAAGGAGCCTGCCTGACCTGCACGACTCCGCTGCGCTACAAGGCGGAGCTCGGGCGCCATCCTCACCGACAGCAAGGCAAGGGGTGATGATCATCTGGAGACACCTGAGCCCATGCAGGATCGGAGAGACGCGATCCACCTGAGGGAGACCACCATCCACCTCCTTCGGACAGACCACACAGCCTTGTCGATGACCACAGCAGCCCGGACACAGACCAGTACGCGTACCCTGCCTGCAGCACCGAACCCCACAGGCTCATCTTACCCTTCCTGGGGCTGGGAGAATGGTAGTGATCTCTATTTTGTGGCTGATTGTGGCCCTTGGCGGGGTTTGGTGGCGTTTGGCGGTGGTAAACTGGAGATTTCGGTGATTGGTTTCGGGCAAAATCAGGTGGGTATCGCATACGATAATGGGATTATCGTATGTTATCGCATACGATAATAATTATCGTATCTGGTCGTATACGATAATCCATTATCGCATCATACGATAATGAATTATCGTATGCGATAATGAATTATCGTATGCGACAATTTTCCGAAAATTATCGTATCTGGTATATATGCGATAATAATTATCGTTTGCACTGTATGCCTAGGGGGGGTCAAATGCCCCCCTTTTACGTGGATAAACACGATTTTTCAAAAAACCGGCGCAGAGGCCCCAAAGCCCCCGTAAACCCTCTAAACCCCCCCAGATCGGTCCGGAAACCCATCGAACCCCACTTTTCCACCATTCCGGGCACCTCAGGTGCCCGAATTGGGGTGCCTAAATTTTGTGCCACCGTTTGGTACTGTACAGTGCCACTGTGTGGGAGGTTGGAAAAGAAAATGCCCTAACACACCACATCTGAGGGTTGCAATGCATGTTGCTTGCCAACCACGTCATCCGGTGGGTGTCAGGCGCTATGTAGGTGGCATTAGCCAGGTCTTCGATGTGTTCTGGCTTGTATATGTACCTCCCTGCCACCATGCACCGGGAGGCTGCCTGTAGGTACGGAACAAGTCCAGATGGTCGTGTGATTCCTGTGCAGCAGTGCTCCACAACCGGGATGTGTTGACAACGACTGTTGCAACACGAGCTGTACATTCCGGGAACACACGAAGTGCGCTGTCGTGGTACCCAGTGTGCCAGAATTGGTAGTTGCTGCGGTCTACTTTGCCTGGCCCAAGAGCACTGGTACTGAACAGTGCAATATGCGTGGCGAGGTGAATGCAACGGAAGCGCGCAAAGTCAATACAGCTCTCGGATGGCGGGTGGTGGTGTCACTAGTGTGTGACGTTCACTCGAGGATACAACGCATCACAATGAATCAGCAACCGTGGACCGAGGACAATGCGCTCTCTGTGGCTGGTGTGGGGGACAAAGGCAGTGCCTGTGCCGCAGGCAGGGAGGTACATATACAAGCCAGAACACATCGAAGACCTGGCTAATGCCACCTACATAGCGCCTGACACCCACCGGATGACGTGGTTGGCAAGCAACATGCATTGCAACCCTCAGATGTGGTGTGTTGGGGCATTTTCTTTTCCAACCTCCCACACAGTGGCACTGTACGGTACCAAACGGTGGCACAAAATTTAGGCACCCCAATTCGGGCACCTGAGGTGCCCGGAATGGTGGAAAAGTGGGGTTCGATGGGTTTCCGGACCGATCTGGGGGGGTTTGGAGGGTTTACGGGGGCTTTGGGGCCTCTGCGCCGGTTTTTTGAAAAATCGTGTTTGTCACCCCCATTTCACGGTGCGCTAGTGTTGGCAACCACTAGTGGAGTCGACAACTGAAACCTCGACAACTGACTGGGTTGTTGACGACAAGTGCCAGTTGTCGACTCGACAACTGGCACTTGTCGAGTCGACAACTGGCACTTGTCGACTCGACAACTCTATACACTGTACTGCAGGAAGAACGCCCAAGTATGAAGGGGAAAACGCACAGTTGGGTGTGTGCTTGGGATATGAGGTGTGGTGGCATATCAGCGCTGGACTTTGTTGCGAATTTCCTTGTGCCGTTTCTCCCTCCCACAACCCACATCACCAGGGTCTTGCAAGCCCTGACCAGATTACCTCCATTGTTGAATAGATACACACACGCCAACAGACACACACACACACAGCTATCAATCATGCCTGCCTCTGCCAAAACCACGGCGAAGAGAAGCAGAACGGAGGAAACCGCCCCGAGCTCGGCCCCCCCGACGAAGCAGCCCGCCACTCAGCCGGGCTTTATTCAACTTTTTGTTGAATACTACGTCGAGCCGGAGGAGGGGGGGCGGCTGTCGAACACAGCCCTGAAGGCACTGATCGGGAAGATCACGGGCAAGCCCATAAAGGGCAACGACGGGACCGTGAGCGCGGCGATGGGGGCCAGGTACAAGGAGTACCAGGGGGGGACGGTGTCGGAGAAGTCGGCGAAGGAGGCGCAGCTGGAGAGGTACTCCATCCGCACCAAGGGGGGGACGGATACGGAGTTCATTGGTGTGAGGATCACACCATCTCCATCAGCCTCCGCCAAGTCCAAGGCGAAACTGGAGCAGATGCAGAAGCTGCACCCGCACGCCGCCCTCACCTCGGGCGTAAAGATGTCCCGGCTCTACGCCGCAGAGGTGAAGCTGGCTGCCCCCCAGAAGACGAAGGCATCCTCGAAGGCAGACAAGATCTTTCCTCAATACTCAGGAAGGAAGAGAGACGTGTCGTCGTTGCAGGGAGCAGCCAACACCTTTGCTCCAAGAACCGTCGGGGGATTCTACGAGTTCATCGTGGAATCTGGGCTGTCGACGGTACAGAAGGTGACCCAGAATGGGCACATTCTGCGCCTCACCCTGCGGAGGCTGCGCGCAACGCAGGACTTGGAGGCGAAGGAGTACGAGGTGGACCTGCACATCCCCTCCAAGTACCTGCTGGACCCGGGTCACGCTGCGCAGGTCAAGGACCGTGAGGGGATCGTCGTTGTGAGGCAGCTGCTGGTGGATTCTGGCGGCGAACAGTCGATACAGGCAACGACTGACACCGGCAAGTTTACAGACTTGCTGGATGGCGACGAAGATGAAGAAGAGGAACTGGACGATGAGGCAAGTGAGACTGCCCCCCCACCTAGCCCAAGCCAATCTAACTCAGGCCCAACGCAGGTGGATGTGGATGACATTTGATGATCCAGTGTGAGTGTGGAAGCGTCAACGTATATGAAAGCAAACGGAAGAAAAGGTGCAGAACGATCGCAGTGACACTTTCCCTTTTTTGGTTATCACTCTTGACGTCATCCTCCCCCCGCCGGTTCCTCAGGCATAGCCTTTTTTGTTGGGATGCACACACACACCACAGGAGAGCCGGGTGGGAATGGTTCCGAAGAGACAATGCAAGATGAAATGTCCTTGATGGCTGAGGGTATTCGCAGGTCACGATTTGTGGCAGGGACGTCCATCCGGAAGTGCGGTGAAATCTCGAAATGCATTCGAGAGACGTTTCGGGAGCACGGGAAGGCGCCTGAGAGGCACGGGCTCTCCCCGGCGACGGTGAGGAAGCATGAAGAGCACCTCCAGAGAGTGGTCGAGGCAAGGAGGGGTAGTTTGCTCAAAACTCTCGAGCACATTGTCGAAACACACCTGCATCGCATCGACATGGAACACCCTCGTGTTGTCCTGACTGCTGATGGCTATAACCCGGGCAGCAGGGACCTCACAGCCAGGATCCGCTTAGCTGCAGGTATTGCTCTAAGCTTTGGAAGCTGGCAACGGTCGAAGCAAGATCTACTCAGCCTGTGCCTCGGAAAGGACTATGGAGCGCGACCTCATTCTTTTCGAGATCCAACAACTTCAAAGTTGGGGCGAGAATGGGCTTTGGGGGGGTTCAGGACATACTCCGAAGTTAATGACCGCCGTTGGGGCATTCAATGTGTGTTCATGTGTTGTTGCGGGCAGCTGGGAAAAGGCAACAGGATCTCTCTACCGAAGACTTGAGTCTGCTGGGCTGGCGGACCACGTCAAAGAGAGAGGTCAGAGCGGGTGTGTCTTTTGGATTGATCCGAAAAAACCACCGAAAACCATACTGAACGTGTGTGTGTGTGGCAAGGAACCTTGGGGTGTGCCTCCCACCCCTACTCAAGAAGAAACCCAGTCTCTCCCGGAGGAGGTTCATGAATTTCGATGCATTATTTGTGACTACTCCTCAGCAAAGAAAACGTCTCTGTTTGCACACTACGATGCAAAGCACAGACCAGGGAGCAATGTCCCTTGCTCGTCATGCACAATCGAATGCAAAATATGTCACACAACAATAAGATTGAAGGGACAAAGCCAGCACTACCTGGCCCACCACCCCCGCTCTCTCACAACAAAACGTTGCTTACTTTGCTTTGAGACCTTCCGTAGTGTCCGTGAACGCGATCTCGACATGAAGACTGACCATCCTTGAGAAGGGGACAAGGAAATTCGCAACAAAGTCCAGCGCTGATATGCCACCACACCTCATATCCCAAGCACACACCCAACTGTGCGTTTTTCCCTTCATATTTGGGCGTTCTTCCTGCAGTACAGTGTATAGAGTTGTCGAGTTTGAGGTTGTCGACTCCACTAGTTGAGGTCACTCGTAACTACCAAACTAGTGCACCGTGTTGACCCCCCCTACCCCCCCCCCCCCCCCCCCCCGACCAGGGTGGGGGTCACCCAAAATTTCGAGGAAATCCTGGTGTCACCCTGAAAACCTGGGTCGCCAGCCTGACCTCAGCCCGCGGGGAGCCCCCCCCCCCCTAGGCATACAGTGCAAACGATAATTATTATCGCACATATACCAGATACGATAATTTTCGGAAAATTATCGCATACGATAATTTATTATCGCATACGATAATCCATTATCGTATGATGCGATAATCCCATTATCGTATACGAACGGATACGATAATTATTATCGTATATTATCGCATACGATAATCCCATTATCGTATGTTATCGCATACGATAATAATTATCGTATCCGGTCGTATACGATAATGGGATTATCGTATGCGATACTTACTGGGTTGCACTATTCTTGAACACCACTGCCCTCGTCAGATTCCTTCACATACTCGTCCGTCATCAGGATTCATCGCCCCCCCCCCCAGTCCCTTCAACACCCTCGATGTCATCAGACATCGAGACAGAATTCGTCATCCCCCCCCCCCACCCGCCCACCGAACAGCACAGGAACCACATCACGGACAGACGACCTGGCACGCCGCCCCCCCCCCCCCATCCCCCCTTCTAAATGATATCCATCTCAGTCTCGGATTCGTCCTCCTCAGAGGAATCATCAGAGACATAGTCCCTTTCGAGGGCTTCTGCGAACCGGTTGCTCTTGTCGAAGTAGCCGAGGAGGTCGCCGTTCCGCTGCAAGAACAGACGATCCGCGTAGGTCTTCGTCGAGATGTTCGACCCCCGCTTGGACTTGCGGGACTCTGCCGTCGAAAACACACTGTCGACCTGTGTGACCGACACAGGCGTGCGGAGCCAAGCCACCACATGTGGCGCCAGGATGGGGGACAGCTTCCTCCCCTTCTCCAGCCAGAACGCAATCGGGGTGTCGGTCTGCAGGGATTCGGCAGGGGCATTGAGGTACTGTGTGAACTCCGCCCAGCACTCGTCGTCAGCAAGGGCATGGAAATCCACGGCCCACACCAGCTGGTTTGTGATGTCGGGGAAGTCGTCGAAGTCAGCCATCAGCACGGTTTCCGGGTCGAAGATGAGCGCCATCTCGAACCTCGCCTTCGACGGCCAAGACTCCCAGGCATCCTTCAGCAAGGTGCGGATAGGAGCAGGATAACTGGTGTTCGTCACCACCTTCTGGTACTCCTCCGTGATAGTCCGCACTTTGATGTGCCCCAGACGGGCTTCCGGGTTCTGCACCCATCGCACGAGCCACAGCACCGGCTCCACCATCTCAGCCACAGCCACCGTCTCGCTGACGTGCTCTTCCCATGTTCCCTTCTGGATGTGCTCAGAGAGCTGCCTGAGAGTGAGTGGCTTCTTCTTCCTCGCCATCTCCACGCTGACGAACTGCAGCAGCATCGCACACCGGGTCTGCAGGTGGACTGTCAGGTCGAACATCGCTGCCCATCGAGTGTCCGAAGTAGAGGCGGGTTGCTGAGGGCTGGACACCTCCACATTGGCGGCGTGGGTGTCGTCTGTTTCCGCCACAAAGGCGGCAGCCCGCTCCAGCACCACCGCATCGGTATCTGTGACGTTCACGGATGGGAGAAGCTTGCGGAGCGCACGCACCGCTCCGCGGTCGAGAGCGGTGCGCACACGCAAATGAGTGTCACGGATGTTCGTTGCAGCATCATGCATCCTCTCCGCCCCCTGTGCCTGAAACTTCTTCCAACGGTGCCGGCGCGACTTGCACCCGAAGAACTGCGACACCAGCGTGCAGAAGGCATACGCCCGGGGGTATGACTGGCGCACTGCTCGCTTCAACGCTGCGTTGAGGTGGTGGCCCAGGCAGTAGATGCCCTCCTCCTTCTTGTCGCCAAACGCCTTGACGTTCACCGACCCGAAGTCAGCGACAACTGTACTGCGGGTAATGCCGTACAGTTCCCGCACCTCGTCAAGCACATCCCCGACGTCCTCTGCGTTGTGCACCTCGCCGTCACCACGCACTTTCGACAGGAGGAGCACTCCCCTGCCTCCCACGTAGGCGACGACCGACATGATGGCAAAGCCAAGATGCCGCAGGCCTGTTCCATCAACGCCCAACGCCACCGGCCGGCCGGTGATGCAGTCGCGGATCTTCTTCTGGATCTCCGCGACGAACAGCGGGGCCTTGCCCAGCAGCGTCCGGGGCTTCGGCAGAGGGGTGGTCATCGGCAGCGCAAGGATAGACGCCTGGTGAGGCGTGATCCCCGCAATCACAAGGGCAAGTGCCCATGCCTTTTGAAATGATGCGGTGGTCGTGGGATCGCTCTTCGTGGTTGAAACACAGGGGGCCGCCTGCACTGGCGCTTCCTTCGATGTGGTCTGGTGCGCCTTCGTGTCGGTCACGTGTTTCTTTGCCACTGTCGATTCAGCATGCTTTACGACGATGCTACAGAGGTTGCACCACAGGACTTCGTCCGATAATGTCCGGGGGGGGTTTGCATCAAGCAGCATGGTGCGAGTTTCGAACGGGAGGTCCTCCACCGACTTGATCGTGTAGGCCGCAGCAACTGTGGCGTCGTACCTCGCCAGTTGCTGCAGCCGCTGCCTGGCTGTTACCAAGGAGATCCTCTTCTTGGCAGCAGCCTCGTCTGCGGCTTCCTCCACCGTTTTTCTGAGTTTTATCGTGTCCAGGCGTTTCTGCGCGCTCTCCGATTTTCCCGCGGGCTTTGGTGCTGTCTTCTTGGGGGCTGGCTTCTTCGCTGCTGGCTTCTTTGGGGGTGGCTTTTTCACGGCCGCCTTTTTCGCTGAGGGCTTCTTGTCCTTCCCCCCCGTGACGCGACGGCGTTTCTGGTCCGGCTCGTCCTCATCACTGCCCTCTTCCTCGTCATCGCCGTCATCATCTTCCTCTGCGTCATCCTCCGTTGTTGTGTCGTCTTTTATCCTACGACGACGAGACATTTTTTGATCCCTGGTGTTTCCTGTGGAGGGTGATGGCGATGCAGTCACAACATAGCGATAGACACACGGGTCGAGAGCGCACACGCAAATGAGTGTCACGGATGTGCGTGGCAGTATCCTGTAACCTCTCCGCCCCCCTGTGCCTGAAACTTCTTCCAACGGTGCCAGCTTCATTGACAGGATGCCCCAGACAGACATAGTGCTGCGCATGTCATGGCACTATGTGTGTTGTGTCTGCCACCCATTTGTGAGGGACATTCTACACTTCTGAGTGAAGCCCCCCGTCACCAATAATTCAAAGAAGCAAAAATGGCAGCTTCCGGCTCCACTTTTACCACTTTTTCAATGTGTTCTGGGCTGATTTCTGGTTTTCCGAAAATCTCAAAAAAATTATCGCACCATTATCGTATATTATCGTATACGATAATATACGATAATGGGAGTACGATAATAATTATCGTACCTGGGACCCCCCGTGTATAAGTCCCCCCCCCTTACCCCCGTGTTTAAGTCCCCCCCTGGGGGTCTGGCAGGGGGGGGACTTAAACACAGGGGGACCTAAACACGGGGGTGGGCTGGTCTGGAGGGTCATCAGGTGGCCCCTAGGCCCTCCAGGTGCTGTCTGAGTCGAAAAGTGGGGTGCCAAAAGTCCATCCGGACCGGAATTACCCCCCTACGACAGCAGAGGAAGAGGTCTTCTTGGTCTCCACTGTGCCACCCCCGTGTTTAAGCCCCCCCTGTGTTTAGGTCCGCCCCCCCCGTGTTTAAGTCCCCCCCGGCCGAAAATCGCCTCCAGGGGGGGGACTTAAACACGGGGGGTCCCAGGTATGCGATAATAATTATCGTTTGCACTGTATGCCTAGGGGGGGTCATAAGCCCCCCTAAAAACGTACAAATACCAAAAATTTCAACATACCATCAGAACCGCCCTAATACCTGATCTGACCCGAAAATCCGACCCATACCCCCCCGGAAACCGTCTGGAGCCCACTTGTGACACCTGATGCGCACTTTTGTGATGATTTTTTGGGGTCCTAAAAAATGTACCTCAGTTTCGTACCTTGCCTTTGTACCTGAACCACTCCCGACCGCAATATTTCGTTCTTTGCCTTTTCTGCGGTGGTTCCGGCTCAGGTGGCACGATGTTGCCTCCCCAGTGCCTCGGCAAGGTCTTTCTTGTACCTGATTGGTGGGAATGTTGTGTTGTTGCGCCAGCTGAATGAGTTCAGCCACCTTCTGGGTGTAGTACACCACGCAGTCTCAACAGCACGTATGAGTGTGTGAGGACTCAACAAAGTCATTGGATAGGCATCTGCCTGCCGACTCAACCCCCACAGTGCGACCGCAAGATCGTCAGGGATGTCTCAACGCCAGGGGAATACTCTCCCCTGGCGTTGTACAACCCTGCTCTTAATCCTCGGGTCCTCTCCTGGAGGCGGTGGTGGCGGGCACGCAACGCTTCGTACTTCCGGTACGGACTGGGGTAGTCTGCCCGGCTGACCCGCTCATCGCTTCCTAGATCATCTGCTGCTCTGGAGCTGCCATCACTCACTGCCCACATCAGTTGGTGTAGGGGTAGGAGCAGGAGGAGTGGGAGGAGTAGGAGTGCAGGTGACATCTTTCTTGGCCAGCAAGGAACGCCGCTTTTCGCACGTGCGTGCAGTTGATGCACCACTGCATATATCTGTCGTCACCACGTCCCACTCGCTCTCCTATGTACCCAGCCCGACGGAGCGCCCGAAATAATGTCGCCTCACGGATGTCGTGTGCCGTTTTCTTCTGACGCAGGTCTGCCACAACGCTCTCTGCCGGGACCCCGCACATCTCCCGTTTGGCGAGCGTCTTTCGAGCAAGGTACCCCTCTGCAGCAGCATCTGACACCTCTGCGAGGCCCTAGGCACACGGCATGTGTTGCTCGGCGTGCTGGGTGAGCGTAGTGATACCCTTTCCTTGCAAAGAACGAAATACTGCGGTCGGGAGTGGTTCAGGTACAAAGGCAAGGTACGAAACTGAGGTACATTTTTTAGGACCCCAAAAAATCATCACAAAAGTGCGCATCAGGTGTCACAAGTGGGCTCCAGACGGTTTCCGGGGGGGTATGGGTCGGATTTTCGGGTCAGATCAGGTATTAGGGCGGTTCTGATGGTATGTTGAAAAATGTGGTTTTGTACGGGCTTATGACCCCCCCTACCCCCCCCCCCCCCCCCCCCCCCGGCCAGCCCCCTGCTTACAGTACCCCGGCGTTAAGCCAGCCACTGAGGGGGCCGAGATTCCCTTGGCGTGTCACATGGGAGGGGGGGTCTGGTGGGGGGGGGATGCCGTGTGGGGTAGCCACCTGATTTTTTTTTGACTTGGGGTTTCTTAGCAGAAAATGCAAAAACCAGGTTGCTGCGCATGGTGGAAATAGGCGTTAGGTTTAGTCGGGGTGCATCCCTCCCAAACTCAACCCACTGCCCTCGCCACACACAGGTCAAGAAGGTGCATGACGACGGGACATACACCGTGAAGCTTGAGGGCGGGGGCAAGCTGAGCGGGCTTGCAAGCGACTGCGTGCACTTCGAGGAGGGCGCCGAGGCTGCAGAGGGGGAGGGGGAGGGCGCCTCCGAATCGCCTGCGAAGAAGGAGAAGAAGGAAAAGAAGGAGAAGAAGGAGCGGCGCGCCGAGGAGGAGCCGCAGCCGGAGTCCCCGCCCCCGGCGGAGAAGGAGAAGAAGGGGAAGAAGGCGGCTTCGCCGAAGGCACGGGCGCCGCTCCGCAGCCTGGTCCCCGGGCAGAACGACCTGGACCCTAGCTACGTCAAGCCCGACTCTGCAGAGGAGGCTACCCTGGGGCGGTGGAGCAGCTACGAGAAGCTGGGGATGTGCTTCGAGAAGGGCGGGATGGTCCTGGCTGAGGTGTGCGAGGACACCCCTGCGCAGCGGTGCGACATCCGGAAGTACGTCGGGTGGAAGCTGACCCACGTCGACGGGAAGCCTGTGGAGCACCCCATTGGGGTGAAGAACGCCGTCGGCGACAAGACGACTGTGCTCCTCACTTTCACGCCGCTGTCGGAGCAGGAGCGTGCTGCGCTGGAGGCGCGCATTGCAGAGATCAAGGCGGCTCAGCCAGCATCGCCCACATCCCCTGCGTCCCCTGCCTCATGGAAGGCAGACAAGGATGTCGTCAACTGCGAGGGCTGCAGCGGGAAGTTCTCCCTGACAAAGCGCAAGCACCACTGCCGCATGTGCGGTGGTATATTCTGCGCGAGCTGCTCCTCCAACACCGCGACGATCCAGGAGAAGGCGAAACAGCGTGTGTGCGACGACTGCCATAAGAAGGTGGAAGGGGCGAAGTGAGGTGGGCCGTGGCGGAGTGCAGAGAGAGAGAGCGAGAGGGGGGTGCGTGGCGTTATGCCTTGCTCCCGTGGGGCCTGGCGGGCCGGTTTTCCTGGCCTGGCCAGCGGGCCCACCGACACTTTCCAAAAAAAATATTCACGTGTGTGTGTGTAGGTGGGGTGCGGGCGGGGTGTTTCCAGCACCCCTCGGAAGGAAGAGAGAGTGGGGGGGGGGGGCAGGCGTGCGGCGTGTGGCGTTGTGACATCTGCGGCAATATGGGTGGAGTGTTGTGTGGGGCGCTGGCCCCATAGGTCTTGTTAAGGCCAAGGCAACAGAAAATCATTCCCCTATTGTTCGAATCGTTCAAAAAAAACACGGTGGGGGCCTTCGCTACCAAGCGTGACTGAGTGAGAAAAAGTGAGCCACAGCCCACTTCCCCTCACTGACTGACGAGCTGTGACGAGCAGTGACTGGTAGCGAAGGCCCCCGGTGAGTACAATTGTCTTCTGGTAGCACTGTGCACCCTGCCCGGACCAGGCCTGGGGAAAGACATGAGCCAGACCCAGCATTGCTTGTGTATTAGCCACGATGCAAGCACGGTGCAGCCAGGCGAGGTTATGGCGATGCCAACCAATATAGGGCAGATTCACGCGCGTGTTATGTGTAGTCTTGAGAAGCGCCTCGATGAGGGCGCTCCAGACCTCCCTTGCCCCCCCCCCCCCCACCCAGTGGATTCGATTTCCCGCCATGTTTTATGAAGCACGCATCTGTCCCCCCTCTCCCCTCGACTCCTCCCCGTATCATACTCTCGCTCGGCTCTCTGTCCAGTCTTCCCTCCCTTGCTGGTTCATTTC
>OY723269.1:1094932-1166535 GCA_963210315.1 Rhynchopus euleeides
CTCTCTCTCTCTCTCTCTCTCTCTCTCTCTCTCTCTCTCTCTCTCTCTCTCTCTCTCTCTCTCTCTCTCTCTCTCTCTCTCTCTCTCTCTCTCTCTCTCTCTCTCTCTCTCTCTCTCTCTCTCTAGTGTGAATATCCCCGAAACGAAAATACTCGCACCCCAAGGGTGTCGTCTACTTAACTACGCGGGCCCGCGGCCCGGTAGACTCCCCTTGTTTGAGAGAGGAGCTGCTCTGGTGGGGTGAGGGAAGTGACACAGGAGGAGGAGGAGGCGCAGGCGCCACACGGTCTGTAGCGCCCGGTGACGCGCTACGTGAGGAAGGAGGATTAAGGTAGGCCCGGAAGCCTGTAGGCGCGTGCGGTGACCGCGCACGGGCGGAGGAGGAAGAGGCACCAGAACGGGGCCTTTGGGGAAGGGCTGCGTCAACGGACACGCCGTCGGGAGGGGAGGTAGTAGGAGAAGGTGGGTCCGGATCAGCGGCGCCCACGTCAGCGTCAGCGTCAGCGGTGGGGATCACGTGGTCGACCCTAGGCCTTTGGGCAGGCAGTGCCGGGGTGGAACCGGTATGCGCCTCTAAGGCGGTGCGCTTCAGCTGCGCCACGGCGGGGATGGATGGCCTCACGCCGTCGGGTGAGAGCCTCCTACGAGGCTGCATCAGGTGGCGGTGGGGTGAGCCCGGGGAGCACACGGTATGGGCCAGCCTCTTCAGGATAACTGGAGGGGTGGCGGGCTCGGGAGTAGCGGGACACGGGGTCGCTTCAGGGGAGGGCTGAGGCGCAGGCACACGGGGTGGCGTGGTGGAGGGAAGATCCCCCACGGTAGGCGCAGTCGCCTCTGGGAAGGGCGGGGTTGGCGGCACATGGGGCGGCGGGGTGGGGGCGTCTGCCTCCACAGGCGTCGCAGGGGCGGGAGGGGCGTGGTGGCCCTTCTTGCAGCAAGCGGTGGGGCGTCTGTCATCCAGCTCAGGCAGAGAGGCGCAGACCCCGCAGGGGGGCAGGTCATGGTCGCGGCAGCCGTGGTGGCCACGCTTGCAGCACATGTTGGAGGAGCTGCAGGTGCCGCAGCGGAGCAGCCGGTGCGTGGTGCAGAACTGCACGGGCAGTCCGTCATCCTGGCGGTGGTGGGCCCGGCAGCAGTCTTCCATTCGCAGGGTTCGGTTGTGCCCCGCCGCGTCGCAGTCATGGCACTTGGGCTTGGAGTGGGCCCTGCAGACGTTGCGAGCCAGCACCTCCGAACGGGGGGCATAGCGCTCAGCGCCGCACGGCGCCGACCTCGGGCTGACCGTGTCGAGGGGGTCACGGGTGGGGGCTACGGGAGTAGGGTCCCACTGTTCGCTTCGCGTGTCCCGGTCGGGCACCTCGGCATACGACGGGGTAAGGTCCAGGCCCCACGACTTGCTCGAGGCCCAGTGGATCGCGCGGGGAATCTGCTCGATCAGGATACGGGTGGTGAGCCCGTGGCAGGCAAAGCGGGGGCGTGGTTCAAGACCGCCCCAGACTTCCTTCACCCCCACCGCGCGGAGGCAGTAGACACGCGAGACAAACGCGCCAGGCAGGGGCGCGCGGAGGTTAACTGCTTCACACTGGGAGACAAGGTATTTCAACATCTGCCCCATCATGCGTCCACGCATGTTGAGTGGGGCGGGCTGGGTTCCTGCCGGGGCGCCAGTAGCGATCGGGCAGACGTCGAGCCCGGAGAAGACCTCGAAGTCGATGGCGAGCTCGCAGAAGGAGACGGACCCCTCCCTCGTCCAGGTGAGACGACCGAGCCAGGCCCGCAGGGCACGCATGATGCACTCTCCGTGAGTCCAGCGGGGTGGGTTGTCCGGCAGTGAGGCCAGGTCGGACTGATGGGGCGCAGCGGGTCGCGCTAGCGCTGCGTCCCACGCGCAAACAGTTGGGGATACCCCGAGGCGCTCACGTTCCAGCACATCTCTGCGGGCGACTATCGTGCTCATTAGGTGGTGCAGGTCCTTCGCCCGCACCGTACCGGATAGGGGTTTCGGTATGATGCCCCAGTTGGCTAGGCAGGGCGGCCATGAGAGGCGCTCCTCACAGAGACCCGCGTACCGCTCCCGGGCACGGACGTCGTTGTGGGCAGGGCATTCCCAGAAGAGATGCGTGACGGTTTCGGGGGAGCCCGTATCGCAATTCCGGCAGAGGCGGTCGCTACCCGGCTCCGGCTGTGTTGCTGTGAGGGGTAGGGGCACCTCACCCGAGTCGTCGAGGACATCGAACTCGGACGGGGCTGAGCTCGACGAGTCGTCGTCATCATCGGTGTCACCGGCAGCGTCGCCGTCCGCGGGTGCTGTGGCGTGGTCGGCAGCGGTCACAGGAGGTGGAGTAGGAGCGGTCGAGCGCTCGGCCTCCGGCCCGTCAGGCGCGGAGTCCGTCGCAGCCCCAAGCTTATTGCGTCCCCAGCGGTCTGCCAGGAACACGCCCCCAACAATAATGCAGCGCATCGCAGCGGCGAGCACAGGATCCCCACATGATTGCCAGAAGTCGTTTGTCAGCACGGTGTCAACGCCGTCCTCCACACCGCCGAAGGAGGGTCTGGAGATAGCAAGCCTTCGCCAGATGTTGTGACGCAGCGCCTCGCGTAGCACATGGTTCCGTGCCGCCACTTCGAGTGAAAGCAGTGGTTCGGAACCTCCTGGAGCAGATATGAGGGAAACATCATCGCCGCAGGTGAGGGAGGCCGGCGGCAGTCCTTTTTTGAGCGCAAGCCCGATAGGCCCGAGGGGGACGTCGATGCGTGTTTTTTGTGCATACATGGCCCGAATGCGGTTGAATCGCGGGATCAATTCTGGTAGGCGGCGGCGGTCTCTCTCTCTCTCTCGCAAGTGCTTTTGACAGCTTGCCGCTTGGCGTGCTGCTCCCCATCCAGCCTTTGGCACCAGCGCCAGACCTTCTCTCTCGCTTTCAACTGTCTTCATTTTTTTTTCCATTTGCCTTTTGCGAGGTGCGGGGCGGAGGTGGGGGTGGGCTGATCCACCGAACACACCACAGCCCACCCCCCTCCCTCTCCCACTCCCCCGTGCGATGCATGCAATCTGGCAGTCAGGGGGGGGGGGGGTTTGTGGAACGGCGTTCGTCGAGACGGCATGGCCCGTTCTGACGATGCCCACTGTTTTCAGTGACCTTCACCATCCCCACCTGATCTGTCCACCCTCGTGTCCCCTTGGGGCCGTTGGAGGTGATTGGATCGACGTCGCTCTCTTTGTTTGAATCCTATTTTTTTGTGCCACTGACGATATCAATCGAGTGCGAACATGCAACAGGGTCCGGAGCCTGCCCGGCACAGACGTCTCGGATGAGGGACCCTTCGTACATTCTCTCTCTCTCTCTCTCTCTCCCTTTCTCTCGGTTCCAACAGCGGGGTGCGCGGTTGTTCAACTCTACCTCCGCCACCTGCGGCGCCAGATTGCCTTGCCCTCTGAGATACTGATACAATACTTTCTCCCCCTCCCCCACGAACGGCGTGCCTTCACCCTTTCGAGGTGGGGCGGGGTCAAGGGTGACAGGCGTGTGGGTAGGTCCCCGCAGAGATACAAAAAAAAATAGCTGGGAGGCCGCATCAGTGGTCGCGCTAACTTCACTCCCTACTCCCGGCATTTTCGGCGATTTTTTGAGGTACCTGGGACCCCCCGTGTATAAGTCCCCCCCCCTTACCCCCGTGTTTAAGTCCCCCCCTGGGGGTCTGGCAGGGGGGGGACTTAAACACAGGGGGACCTAAACACGGGGGTGGGCTGGTCTGGAGGGTCATCAGGTGGCCCCTAGGCCCTCCAGGTGCTGTCTGAGTCGAAAAGTGGGGTGCCAAAAGTCCATCCGAACCGGAATTACCCCCCTACGACAGCAGAGGAAGAGGTCTTCTTGGTCTCCACTGTGCCACCCCCGTGTTTAAGCCCCCCCTGTGTTTAGGTCCGCCCCCCCCGTGTTTAAGTCCCCCCCGGCCGAAAATCGCCTCCAGGGGGGGGACTTAAACACGGGGGGTCCCAGGTACGTTTTTTATTTGCAAACAGGGATTTGTCCACAACTCGAAAAGTTTTGGTACCCCAATTCAGTATGAAAAAATTGCACCAAAAAAATGAAAGTGACCCCATGGCGTTTCGCACGGATCTCAAATATTCAAAAGAAGGCAGAGACGGGGAGAGAAAAAAATGGGCCCCGCGGGGCGGGGGTGGGTGGGTGGGTGGCCTTGACGGCTGCTGCTCTTCACGCCCTGAGGTTCGCCGTTCCTCAAACTTCCACAAGCATCGCTTTGCATGAAACTCTCAGCACCCCTTTTGCCTTCCCTACCGAGTGACTGCTTCCCGCGCAGCACTGGGCTCCGACCTGATGTCGGAGTGATCCACACCGAGTTCAGCTCGGAACAGATGTTCACTACCGTGGCCTCCGGCGGCTGGGGCACCGCCCCCCAGACCCCCCTGTACCACTAGGCTGCAGCGTGTGCCTGTCTTGTAGCCAAGTCCTTTGGGTTCACATCAGCGAATGGGACCCAGACCACTCTCAGTAGCCTCAGGAGGACGCATCCAACTCACACAGAATCTGTACGCCCGCAACTCCCACGCGCTCCTACTACGGCGCAAGGAACAGATACTCACTACCGTGGCCTCCGGCGGCTGGGGGGCTCCGCCCCCCAGACCCCCCCTGTATAGCGTGTGCACGAGGTTTCACATACAACATGCTTCGTGGGTCCCCACGTGGCATCAGTGTCTTGAACAGGCTACACCCTCGCCGTATCAGGGGTGGCACTCAAGCTGGCACATGTTTGCCTACTTGGTGGCGTTGTTGGCAGTTGAGCTGAGTGGGGAACTCCCGTCCCTGCTTTCCGAGCAGGTGCCTGACCCCTAGCCCGGGTTGTTACTGATCACATGCTGTAGAGACAACCAGGACGGAAAATTTGAGTGTCTTCAAACAAGCCTATTTTTTCAAAATGACCCCACTACGATCCGGGCGAGGCTCGGAAATGCAACGAAACGCGGTTTCCCCGCCCAAAAACGAGCCCCTTTTTCAGGTACGTTTTTTCGCTCCCGATTTCCAAATTTTGGGAGATTTTTCCAATATTTAGCGCGACCACTGGGCCGCATGGGGAGGAGGGGTGGCTGAGCCCTTCGTAGTGCACCTGAATCTACATCAGGGGGACGGGGGGGAGAGGAATGGGGGGTTCTTCAGTCCGTCCGTCCGCCCCTCCCCACTCTGTGTGCCTGTTCCATGTCGGCTATACACAAGCCAGAATGCCGTTTCCCCACGAGATGACCTGCCTGTGATGCTCAGAGAATGATTGACTTCATGATGTAGTTTCTCTGAGGCAAGATCATCACGGCTGTATGCTCAGTCATGTGTGGGTGGGTGATGTCCGTATCACACGGCACGCGATTGGATATTTTGGGAAGGGAAAAAAAAGTGCAAAAGCCAAAAGAAAATCCGTCCAAAAAAATGTTCAAAATGTTCAAAAAAAATGTGATCACACGACACTGGGCATGATGGATGTGCTGGGGGTCCACCTCCCCACTGTCTCTCCCTCTGCTTCATTTTTTTGCCCTCCCCTACCCCCTTCCCCCCAACATATCCGTATACTGTTTTGTTCCAGCATTTTCTCTATTCTGCGAGCCGCACCCCTTCACCGCCCCCCACTTGCCAAAAGACTCCCGTTCCGAGTGCGTGTGGTGCGACGCCGTCTCGCGCTGCTCTCGATTTTTACTTTTATTTTTCAACACATCTTATCCGTATTTCTTTGTGATGTGGGTCAGAAAGCCTTTTGGGGTGTGCGATGCACATGCTGCGAATGGGTGATGGTAGTGATGGTGGAGGAGTAGGATAATAACATCGGGGGTCTTCGCTCAGAAATGCAGAGAAGTGAGGAATGGTGAACCGCCTCGCAAAACTGGCTGCAAACATGACACACAGTAACACAGAGCGAAGCCCCCATCAGCAGTGGAAGCCAATGAGATAAGCCATATGCCAAGCACAGTGAAACCAACACAGTTCCGAGTCGTAAGGGCACAATCGCGGGTGGTGGATCCTGAGTTTACAAAATTTCGTGTTCTCTCGCATACCCACGCTGTTTGTCTCACACGTCGTGGTGGGCTGCGGTTTGCGGAGGTATCACCAACAACAACAACAACAACAACAACAACAACAACAACAACAACAACAACAACAACAACAACAACAACAACAACAACAACAACAACAACAACAAAAGGGAACAAGGAAATGAGTCCCCACCCCGCTCCCCCCCACCCTGTGATTAACCCGTGGAACAGTCGATTCTATGTCTACGTTTTTTACCCCCCCCCCCGTGCAAAAGAGTGAAGGGTGATCATTCTTGTGCTCCCTTCAAATTCGATTTCACTACCCCCCCCCCCCCCCCCCGTGCAAAAGGGTGTGCCGTCGCGCACGCCACCCCCCTCCCCGCCCCCCCTCCGTCCCGGCAGCCCAGCCACAGATGCGTTTACGACCTACCCCTCCCTCCCCCACCCCCCCCCCCTCTCCCAACAGATGCCAAGGGTATTGCCTGTATGGCGTGCTGTGCTCGCGCGCCGCCGCCGCTGCCGCCTCCCCCCCCCCCCTTCTCCTCCCCGATTACCCTTTCCCCACCCCCGGTCGTCATGGAGAGGCCGCTACTACCTTGTACCCCCGGGAGGGGTGGTGGCAAAGATGGAAAAATACACTGACCCAAAATAATAAAATACAAAATACAATGGGGGCCTTCGCTACCAAGTGTGACTGAGTGAGAAAAAGTGAGCCACGGCGCACTTCCCCTCACTGGCTGACGAGCAGTGACGAGTAGTGACTGGTAGCGAGGGCCCCCAATAAAATACAATAAAATGGGGGCCCTCGCTACCAGTCACTACTCGTCACTGCTCGTCAGCCAGTGAGGGGAAGTGCGCCGTGGCTCACTTTTTCTCACTCAGTCACACTTGGTAGCGAAGGCCCCCAATACAATAAAATACAATAAAATACAATAAAATACAATGGAGGATCCTTGAAATCGGTAGTGGACAGTAGCGGACAGGGCGGACATTTCCTTGTGGAAAAAGTGCCCGAAAAAAAAATTCGAAAAGGTCCCCCTTACAGAATTAGCCTTTTTTCAAAAAAATCGGAAAATTTCGGACCGCAATTTGTACCCAAGAAAGTGCCGAATTTTCGGACTTGGTCCGATTTGAACGATTTCCGTGCCTCTTGCAACCCCCATGAGGGGGGGGCTGCTGTTTCGGGTTCTTCCGGTGGTACATGCTGGGGTGTCAGGACAGGTAATCCTGCTCGCTGTACCCGGTGATCCCTGACGCAGCCAGGAAGTGGAGAGCCTTGGAACCCTGGTTGAGGCCTGTAACACCCGGCCTTCCTGCCACTTGTGGCATTGTGGAGTGGAGGTGGATATGGAGAAGGTTCTCTCTCCGTCCGGTCGAGCACAACCGTCCTCTCCAGCCAGGGGTCATCTACTTTCCAAACAAGGGCCAGGAACATGCTCAAACAAACTAATTGATCAGAAAATCTGGCTTGCCGTGGAATCATTGAGCAAAATTTGGGGAGTGATGGGTGCCCCATTGC
The DNA here is from genome assembly GCA_963210315.1 of Rhynchopus euleeides. NCBI lineage: Eukaryota > Euglenozoa > Diplonemea > Diplonemida > Diplonemidae > Rhynchopus > Rhynchopus euleeides. The sequence continues at coordinate 1,102,489 of OY723269.1, forward strand.
TGCATATGACATGTCCATTTTTGACGATTTTTGGGCAGAATTTGGTGCGTGGGACCTTTCGATTTTCATGAATTTTTCGGAATTTCGTGGGGACCGGTACCCCATTTGAGGGCCAAAAATCTCATTTCCGAGGCCTGGGAATGGTCGCAGTGGCCTCAGATGTCCAAAAACGTTCAATTGACCTCTCCTCGAAAAAAAATTCGAAAGGTCCCCCCTACTGGCACCCCGGATTAGGACATGTCTCTGGGGGTGTCCGGGGGGCATTTTTGGCCCATTTTTGGCTGGGGAAAATGGGCCATTTTTCACGATTTTTTCGGTTTTTTGTCCGGACCGGCACCGCATTTGAGGGGCCAAAATCTGATTTCCGAGGCCCGGGAATGGTCGCAGTGGCTTCATTTGGCCAAAAACGTTCAATTTACCCTTCCCCAAAAAAAAATTCGAAAGGGTCCCCCTACAAATCGCCGGTCTTAGGAAATTTTTTTTTGGGCACCCAGATTTCAAAAATTTTCAAACTATTTTCTGGACCAAAAATCAAACTATTGAGGTCCTGGCCGGACATGTCCGGGGGGGGGTCAAAATTGGATTTCCCGAATTTCCGGGTCCGGACATGTCCGCCCGGACATCCGGACACCAGAAAATGTCCGCCCTGTCCGGGGCGGACATTTCTGGATGTCCGGATGTCCGGGCGGGAAATTCGGGAAATGTCCGGGGGGGGGGGGGGGGGGGTCAAAATTGGACCCGGACATCCGGACACCCGGATTTCCGGGTCCGGGCATGTCCGCCCTGTCCGCCCTGAAATCGCCTAAGGGGCCGGGGGAAATCCAGGAAATTCGGGAAATCCAGGAATATGAAGAATCCTCCAATAAAATACAATAAAATACAATAAAATACAATAAAATACAATGGGGGCCTTCGCTACCAAGTGTGACTGAGTGAGAAAAAGTGAGCCACGGCGCACTTCCCCTCACTGGCTGACGAGCAGTGACGAGTAGTGACTGGTAGCGAGGGCCCCCAATAAAATACAATAAAATACAATAAAATACAATGGGGGCCCTCGCTACCAAGTGTGACTGAGTGAGAAAAAGTGAGAAGTCAGCCATGTTTGGCTGACAACTGACGACTCGTGACTCACAGTGACTCGTAGCGAGGGCCCCCAATAAAATACATAATATAATACACAGGCAAGGCCTGGTGGGTGACTCTCTGCGATCTCTCAGAATCTAAACGCCGGGTGGGGGATTTCCTGGGATGAGGTGCCGCTCTATTGGAGAGGGGGCCCGGTGCCTGCGCGCGTCCTGTCGTTTTGTAGCTGCTTGGCGGGGCTAGCGCAGCAGGTCCTACTTTTGCTTCTTCGGGCTCTTCACATGGAACATGTACTACACGAACATCAATAGGGCAAACAAACCGCGCACTGGTCGGGGTTGAGCGGCTCGTGACTCTGTGCTGGCGGCAAAAAGAGGCTGCAGTCTACCATTCACAGGGGCAGCCTGAGGAAGAAAGGATGAAGCTGGGGAACCACATGGTCCGAAGAGGAGTAAGGCACCCACAGGGGGCACGCTCTGGGACCCGGGCGAGGAAGGGGCCAGCTTCACCGGGAAAATCAGAAAAATCTAAAAAGTCACAGCACTATTCAGAAGCAACCGCTATTTGCCTGTATTTTGTTGATGCGTCGACGCTTCTACACACAAACCCTGAAATGATAATCAGGGGCTGGTGTAGAGCACGCTTGGATGATTGCTGTGGTGGGTGACTTTCTGCTCACACGAGTGCAACAAATAAAGGAGTATCGACGGCCAAGAGATTGCGTGGAGAGACGAACGAACAACTCCTGACCCCGCCCCACACACAACGCGCAACACACAACACAATCCCCCACCCACCGAAGTATCCTCAGTCCCACGACGTCTCGCTGCCACTCTCCTCGTCCGCCTCACCCGCATCCGCGTTGACGCCGCCGCTCTCTCCCGCTGCCGGTGGGTCCTGCTCGTCGATCACCATCATATTCTTTTCGTCGTTCTCCAGTTCTTCGAGGTTCCACCACCCTTCCTCCACGACGGTCTTCTTCGCCTTCAGGCTGCGGTGCACAAGCGTGAGCTTGTGGGTTTTCGCAGCCGTCAGGCGGTGGCGGCGGTGCTCCGACATCCAGCCCATCGTCGAAAAAACTCTTTCTGCGGCGCTGGTGGATGCGGGGATGCGAGTGAGGATCGCAGCGAGGGGAGCGACCTGCGACGTCGGGTGGAGTTGTGCAACAGTCTTCCACCACTGGCACGCCTTTCTTCCCTGCGCAAGGTCCCAGAGGGAATCATCATCAAAACCCCCCGTTCGTGTTATGAGCTCTAGGAGCTCGGCTGCAGCCTCTGCGTTTTTGACCTTCTTGATGAAGGCCTGCGCCGCCTTCCTGACATCCAGCTTCAGCGTAAACTCCTTGATGAAGGTCGGTTGCTTCTCACGATCAGGGGCGAAGAAGAGTGGCGTCAGTGCTGTTGCTGCGCAGAGCCACCCCTGTTCGTGGGTGGTATACTTCTGCAGTCTCTTTTTCACCTTTTCCGTCACTGCGGCCAGCTTGGCCTTGTTCGCAGCGGAGGTGAGGTTGCAGGCGTTGAGGCAGTCGATGAGGTATGAAAGTGCCGGAATGATCATCCCAGCGGTGCATCCGTCCTGCTCAAGGAAGTTCATCACCTCCCCGACACCTGCCACAAAGGGTTTCAAGCCCATGAACACACCCCAGAACGTCGCGTCGAGCACCTTGCCGATTTCTGGGCAGGAGGAGCACACCGCCTCCTCTTGGTTCATGAGCAGCAGCGCGTTGCGGTTCTCTTCAACTTCCTTCCACACAGTTGAGAACGTGTGCCACCTCGTCACCGCCGGCTTCACCATCTTCTTTGATTTGCGGCGCCCGCACTGCTGTTGTTTCTCCGCATACGTTTTGGATAGAAACTCGACGTTGCGCAATTGTGATGACAGCGCAGAGAGAAGTGCGGCGACGAAGTGGAACTCGTTCTTCGCCTCGCGCTTCCTTTCCGTCCTCACCCCGATGCAGTCGTTGAGCGCACGTGCTACCGTGTGACACGCGCAGATGCACACGAACGGCGTCTGCCTGCCTGCTTCTGTCTGGAACGCCTTGAACAGATTGGCCGAAGCAACGGCTGTGGAGTCCCCGTCGACAAGGATGGCTACGATCTTCCCCAACACCTGCTCGTGTATCTTCTTGAGGTGGCCCAAGAACTCCGTCGCCCGGTGCCGCTTCTCGCTCAGCACACCCGACTGGAGTAGCACCGGGCTACCATCCCCAATCGCAGTGACTGCGAAGACCTTCTCCGACCGGTCGTTCTTCCACACATCGCACATGATGGCGATGTGAGCTGCGGCGAGGAGGTCTTTCATTTGAGGCTCCGCTTCTTCTTTGTGGATGCGATCCAACCACTTCGTTCCCAGCGAATGGCGCTTGGGGAAGAAGAGCTCCGGGGATAACCCCGGGCGGGTTGCGTTCAACGCCTCGAGGAAGAGCTTGTCTTCCACGTGGCTGAACGGTGTGCCTGAGCCAAAAAAAAATCTGGCCCAGGCAGCAACGATCGCATCCTTCTCGGCGACCGTGGGGGTGGGGCATGCGTTGAGCATGCGTGCGATCTTCGGCAGCGCCTTTCCCTCTGGTGTTCTTGATGCAGGGCGCTTTGCGGGGGTCGGCGCAGTATCCTCAGCCTTCAGCTCGTCCTTGGCGGCACTGCTGATCTTCTCGCATAGGCGGAGGTGCGCCTTCATGCGGGTGCCGCTCGTCGCCTTGACAAGTTCATCGCAGAACTTGCATTTTCTCCCCCCCGCTGCTTCACTAAAGTGCTTCTGTGACCAGCAGGCTCTCCTTCCCGCGGGCATACCTGGGCAGTGTGGCCTGCAGTGGAGGGTGTGCGGGTTGGTGTGGTTATCAAGTTTTAAGGCGGTGTCGCCCTGCACGGGCAGTAGCACCTCCCCTTCAGTATCGTAACTCCCTTGCTGCGACAAAGACACTAAATAGTCAGGCCGCTCCAAGAGTCTTGAGGGCTTGTGTGCGGGTTTGTGTGCAGGTGAGTGGTACCTTGTATTTTATTGTATTTTATTCAAATCCCGGCGAATAAAATACAATAAAATACAATTTAATATATTTTTTCCATCTTTGGGTGGTGGTGGTGGTGGTGGTGATTTTATTCTCACGAAACGGCCTCCTTGGGACCTGCGCTTTGCCCCTCGATAAGACCTAGACTGACAGGACATGCGGAGGTAACTCTTGGTGGGTTTCTCTCAAAATAAAAGTTGGGCGGTGTTGTTGCGCACCATGCGCCCTGGGGGGGGGGGTTTCTGCCTTTCAGGGTAGCTTTCTTCGCTTGTCGGCACGCGTTCGGCGTTTTTTTTTCTCACACGCAAAAAAAAGGTGAAAATTGTGCCAAAAAAATTACCTGTGGCGGAGAATCCCTTTCGATGCCAACACTACAACGACGTATTGCACAGCGAGGGTGCACAACGATCACGAAGGAAGCCAAAAAAGAAAAAGAGGCGACATCAGACGGACTTGGGACAGGCTGTTGCTCCCTGGTGGCCCTGTCATCAGGGGTCTGACAGCAAAGCAATTTTGTTCAAAAGAAAATACCACGCACGGATCGACGCACAGGTCTGTCGAGCAGCCCAGCTCTCTTGCAGTGATCATGATTGCCCGGCACCAAAACAAAAGGCAACAAAAATCGGCCCGGCTGGACCCCCCTCGCGATGGGGAGGTCTTCTTCGGGCCCCCCGCCTCTCTCTCCGCCCCCCATCCCCTCTCTTTTTCTTCACAGTGGCACAGCGATTTTCACCCCTTTCGTCGAGAAAATGGGTGGGGTTGTTCTCAGGCCGTTCGCTCGGGGCGAAGTTGGGCCCAACTTCGCTAAAAAAATAAATCTTCAGATTTACTTCGTCCCAACTTCGCCCAACAACTTCGCCCAAGGGGACGAAGTTGGGATAAAAAAATTCTGGGGTCGGCCCCCACCCACCGAAGGGGGGGTGAGTGGTGAAAGAGCCCACGGGATCACGAGGCTCAGGGGATGGGGAATGCACGAGGAAGGAAGTGTCAGAAGGAGACCACAACGACCTTCCCCAAAGTACGATTGCTCCGCCCAGACCCCCCCTGTGGCGTATGTCTGGTGCCCAAGTCCTTTCAAGTTACATGAATCTGTCCATCCGCAATGAACAGATGTTCACTACCGTGGCCTCCGGCGGCTGGGGGGCTCCGCCCCCCAGACCCCCCTGGCAGCCGAACTGTGGGCACAGCGGTCCCTGCCAATCTACGGGCGTTTCGCTCATAAGTGCTTCGCTCATGAGTGCCTCCGGAGGTACTAACAGCCTTGCCAGAAGTGCAGCGATCTGCTCTCTCAAGGAAAGGTAGCCAATGTGTACCTCCCGAGGGGGCGCCTCCCTGTGGTTAAAAAAAATCTCAAAATCCCAAAAATCCCAAATAAAACTTCGTCCACCCCATACGGGATCTGTGGACGATAGCGAACGGCCTGGTTGTTCTTGCCAAAAAAAAAACATCTGCCTTTTTTTGCATACCTGAATGTTGCCCGGTATGAGTATAAGGATTTTCAGAATTGCCAATAATTTTTTTTTCTTGGTGGTTCAGGCCCAAATGGTGTGAACAAATATTATTTCCGGAGAAAGAAAAATACCATGGCGTGAGCCACGGATCCCAATGATGCAAATAAACGCATTTTCGGGAGGAGGAAAAAATGGACCAAAAATGGGGCCCGGGCGGGCCAGCCCATGGGGCCTGGCCCATGTCCTCAGTGTCTGTCATTGAATCTCTGGTTTTGAGGCGACGATCCAGCCCGCACTGACGAGCCTTGGCGCCCTCATCGAACCCTTGGGCGCAATTTACGCAAGTTCAGGAAGATGGACTATACCGCACAAGGAACAGATGTTCAGTACCGTGGCCTCCGGCGGCTGGGGGGCTCCGCCCCCCAGACCCCCGCGTGACGTATGCCTGTCGACCAAGCCCTTTGGGATCACATCAGGTCATGGAATCCAGAGACCGCCCTCAGGAGGACGCACCCAACTCACCACAGAATCTGGACCCCACAAGGAACAGGTGTTCGCTACCGTGGCCTCCGGCGGCTGGGGGGCTCCGCCCCCCAGACCCCCCTGTGGACCACCTCTAAGGGTGCACCACTCTCTTCTCCAGGGGCAAACTGCATATTCCCACGTTTTCTCGTGTTTCTGTACGGGGTCTAATAAAAGATGGACTCATCCGCAGAACACGTCCGGGGGCACCATGGATTCCAATGTTCCGAAACATGCCGTTTTCGGGGGTTTTCGGGTCACCTGCGGTGCGCACGGCCCGAAAAATGGGGTGAAACAGGTCACGAAAACCAAGAAAAAATTGAGTATAAGTACCGGGTTTTTGGCCACTTTTTGTCAGAATAAGCTTCAGGTATGTTTTTTTGCCCCCCCTTCTTCTTCCCTTCGCACCCCGTTCCCTGGATTTTCTGGGGGAGGGAAACCAATCTGAAATGGCTGCGCTCTCCTGATGTGAAGCGGAAGAAGGTGCCATACGGTTTGAGCCCTTTGTGCGCTACACTGACCTTGAACCTGCAGAGACTTGTGCCGGGATTTCTTGCCGGGCCCCAGAGGCCGGGCATCTGCCTAACCGCTGACACAAAGCGGCGAAATGGCCCAGGGAGCACGGCAAGAAACGCCAGGTGTGTAAAGTGTCAATGCCCGGGGTAGTGAGGGGGGAGGGAGGGTATCAGCAGTGAAGAACCAAGCGTAGTGCCGCCCTCCCCCCCCCCCCCCCTCCCTTTTTTTAGTTGCCGTTGGTTTTCTTTCTTTCTTTTTTTTTGAACCAATCGTTCCTTCTCATCAAAAAAAACATGTTCACCTACCTAAATGTGTGTTCTCCAGAGCTGCCCGTCCTCGGACGTCAGCTGTGAGTTGCCGGAACATCAACAAAAAGGTCCCGCCTCTTTCCTTGATGTTTCCCTTTTTTTTCCGCCCTCTTCTATGCACACCCATAGGCCAGTTTTTTTTGGCGATGGATATTGATTCCCCCCCCCCCCTCCCCACCGAACACCACCCTGTTTTCTTATCCAACCAAACCAACCAAAAACCAGTAGGGGTCTGAACGGTGGTCTGAGACAACAGTAAATCCCCTCGCCCCTTTCTCGCCTGATGGAGAATGTCGAAATCGCCGAGGACCTGATATTTTGCCAGTCTATCGGTGGCGTCAAAAGCTTTGATGGAAAGTCCCAAAACCTGAGGCGCAGCTCCCCTGAGTGAAAAAAATCGCTGAAAGAAGGTGAAGACGAATGTGAAGAAGAAACCAAGCATTTACAAGCAAACAAAAACCGACTCAAAAAAATGCCAAAATGTTTGAATCTAGTGTGCGGTTGCGGAAAGCGGGTAAAATGTGTTGCCGCAGCAACTGCCGATGTGCGAGGAATATGGGGAGAAGTGTGGAAAAATGACAAAATACCATCGAGTGAACAGCCATGTCTCTGCCCCCCCCCCCCTCATCAGAGAATGCCACCATTATTCCCTTTTATTGTCGCACAGATGATAGTACTGTCGCTATTCTTGGAGATGCGTTGAAGGTTTGGAGAACAGAAGTGTTGAGTGAGTTACAAACAGTTACAAACAATCAGATGTGTTTCCCGTGGCCCAGTTTCTATTTGGGTGGGGGGGGTGGGGGAGGCTCAGACCTCGTCCATGTGTGTTACTTTTGTTGTTCCTGTTTTTTGAGTTTTTTTGGCTTGATGTTTGCTGCAAAAAAAATGGGTGTGGCAGTCTGTTTTCAGACCCTCACACCCCGCACCATGCACAGCTCAGCAAACTGTGCAAAATGCACAGTTTGTAACCGACTACACTTTGCCGTCAAACGCATTTTAACACTGTACAATTACAATTCGTCACCCAGACGGAACCTGTTTCATTATATTTTTTACTAGTTACCAGTGAAGTCGTGAAGTCACGAAGGAAATCGTACGACTGAAGCTTTAGGATGCTCACCCGAGTGCCACTTCACAGGGCCTCACCACAGCCTCGAGACACAAGCGTGCGCTCAAACAGTTGCTGCAGGGTGTTCCTCCCGTAAAGCGAAGGGTGTCCGGTTTTGTTTTGTACCAACACCCACCATTCGTCTCACAGAGAAGCTTGGCGTGCCGATATAGTGATCCCCCCCACCGTCTAGTTTTGGCGGAACTATTAGGAACGAACCCTGTGGGCCACCTTCAGGGGTCAGCTACTCTGGTCATAGGTACCAACAAGACATGCAAACATTCTAGCTGCCTTGCATAATCCATTAGATGATGTTGATTGCCTGGCCGTGCCAGTGCAATCGACATGGCAGCAGAAATTTATAAGTTTCGTGCCCGTTGTTAGGGTTCCAGATCCAGGTTCTTGCATTTTTTTTGTTATTCAGCACACTTCAATGTGGATGGAAAGTTTCATGCGCTTTGTTCAGGCCCTTGTGCTCCTCACCCGCGATTCGACCCTTCAGCGAGCGTGAGTGTGGGAGCGTCAACACAAAACTAAACGTGCAGAACCAATCGCAGTGATACTTTCGAGTTGTGAGCGGCGATGCGAAGTGAATTCGCGAAGAAACGAAGGAAAATCGTATGACTGAAACTTAGACTTATCACCGTAGCGCCACTTCAAAGGGCCTCAACATCCCTGGGACACAAGCGTGCGCTGAAAGAAGTTCGGGGCTGGTTTACAGTTGCTGGACAGGGTGATTGCACCATAAAGTAGAACCAACACGATTTACCAACAGTGCCTCCGCTGGACGCTGAGTGCATCGCCTGCCACAAGGCATTTTTAGTGTGAAAATACGTTGTTCTGACAACGCGCCAGAAATATGCAACAGTCACCCTGTACGGGTCATGACTGCACTGCCCGAAAGCGAGTTCAAATTGTGTATGGTACTGGCCGCCAAAGCAAGTTCTCTCCCTCGCCCCTCTCTCGACCTGCATGTCTTCGGGGCAATATCATTGGTGTCGAAGGGGCTGTCAGCCTGCAGCAATTGGCTGAACATCCCACCACCACCACCACCACCCCCATCCACCCCCCCTCTCACCCTTCCACTCTGCCTCCGTTGTGCCAAGTCTGCTATTCAATTTGCCCATGGCTTTCATGACTTCTCTTTTCTTTGGTCCTTCGTCAGTCCCCCCCCCCCCCCCAGCGCCCTGTTTCCCATTGCCCCTCCCCACTCCAGCACCCACAGCCCACACCCCTTGCCCGTTTTCATCTCGAGCAAGCCCCACCCACAAACAAAATACAAAGATGAACAGAACAGAAATCAAGAAAAAAAATGAAGGAAAAAAAACCCAAACCTGAGACAATTCCGAAAAAGGTGTGTGCCACCGATGGGTCCAAGCCGCAGGGGCAGGGGTTAGTGGGGAGCGCACACACACTCACTGCATTGAAAAAAAAAATACCATCCACCCGGCAGCCCCTCCCCGCCCGCCCCATCCGCCCCACTTTTAAAAAAATTGTTCAACGCAGCCTCAAGTAACACGCCTCTTTGTTATCAACGGTTCATCACTGCCCCGGTACCCCCACACGCCCCCCTCTACCACTGGGGCATGTCGTGCACTTCACCCCCTACCACTGCCTTCATCTGCAGGAGGGTGCTGTGTGAGGCTGATGCTGTGACACATGGCTTCCGAGTCCGGCGCGCACAGCACCGCTGTGGACCGGCTGCTGCAGTTTGCAGACGACCTGGAGTCGGAGGCGGACATCGAGGTTGCCCTCCGCAAAAGCGAGGAGTGGCGCCGCCACGTCGCCACACGGTGCATCACCTCCTACGCCCGCAACGCGCTGCTGCAGGTGCTGCGGCGGTACTTCGCGAGATGGAGGTCTGAGACACACACCGTGGGCTACCGCACACGCGCATCGCCCCCGCCCCCGCCACCCCACCCCAGCACGCCCCGCCTCTCCACCACATCCCACGAGCAATGCGAGGCTGCCATCCGCACGTGGGCAGCGCAGGTGCAGGCGCTGAAGGAAGAAAACGCCGCTCTGCGAGACAGCCACCCCCACACGCCCCCCGCATGCACCGGGGCGTGCGCCGCGCGCATGCAGGGCCTGGAGGACGAGCTGGCGGGGCTTGGCGTGCAGGCCGATATTGCGGAGCGCGAGTGCCACGTCAAGGTGGAGGCTGCGCGGAAGCAGTTTGAGGAGACGCATGCGGCGGCACGGCAGGCCCGCGCGGAGCACGCCTCCGAGGTGCAGCGCATGGGGTTCGAGCTGCAGCAGGCTGCGACGCAGCTGGAGGCGGCGCAGCGCGCCTGCAGCGTGCTGCGCGCGGAGAACCAAGACCTGCAGCGCAAGCTCACCACAGCACACGCCGCCGCCAGCGCCACGGAGGACAGCTGCAACGCGAAGCTCCTGGGGATGGGCGGCATGGTCACCTCCCTGCAGACGGAGGTCGACGCGCTGCGGCGGGGCGACACCCGCTCGCCGCCACGCCGCACCCCACACCACCACACCTGGCTGCACGACACATCCCTGCTGTCCACCCCGTCGCGCGGCACGCCGGCGCCGGATGCCCTCCTCACGGCACGCCTCGACGCCCTGTGTGCTGCGGAGGCAGCAGAGCGTGCTGCCCTCACCGGGGAGCTGTGGCGGGAGCACGCCCTCTGCTTCTACGCCGAGGCGTGTGACGGGTGGCAGCGGCAGGCGCGGCTCTGGAGGAAGTCCGATGCGCTGTCGCGTGACCTTCAGGCTGCGGAGCGGTCCGCCGCGAAGGCGGCTGACGCAATGATGGCGACGCACGACAAGGCGCACCGCCTGGAGGCGATGCTGGGGCACCAGGTGCAGGCATCGGATACGCGGCGCGATGCGGCGCGGAGCTATGAGGTGAAGTATGCTGTGCTGAAGGAGAAGTACCGCCAGCTCGGCGTGCAGCTGGCGGAGTGCAAGAAGTCGCGCGACACCGCAGAGAGGGAGCTGCGGCATCTGGTGCACGGGAGGGTTGTGGCATCTGCGGTGGCGGCCAGCCCCTCGCCCCCTCCGTCGCGCCAGCCCTCGCTGACGGCGAATTCCGGGTTGCTGCAGCGTGGCGGTGGCGGCGGTGGTGGTGTGCAGCAGTCTCAGCAGGCGCAGCACAACGCAGGGGTGCGTCACAGCGAGCCCTCACCCACCCCATCCCATCCGCACGTCGTCAGCTCTCCGTCGCCGCTGCGCGACTACCGCACCAAGTGGAAGGTGCGGTGGTGAAAAGGGGTTCATGTGCCTCCCTCTGCTGCCCTCTGCTGTATTTTGTGTGCCTCCAAAGGCAGTCCCCCCTCCACCCCTCCAACTTCCCCCAACTGCTGCGCGACCTCAGTGCAGTGTCTGTGTGCGTGTGTATCGACCCCACTGTGTGGCCCCGCTTGCATTCCCACCCATGTCCGGCCCGCCTGTGTGTGCTGTGTGTTTGGAACCAGAGGTTCTGTGGCGCGCTCCAAGGCGAGTGCTCACACACCCTTGGCCCTTCACACGGCCTGGATGTGTCGATAGAGCAATTCTCGCGCGTCGTGCATATAGAGAGGCAACGGGGTGGCGGTGTGGGGATGGAGGCGCGTATTCTGGCAGGGCAAGCACGGCGGTGCCCCCCCCCCCCCCTTTTTTTTGGGAAGCCATTTATCTTAGAATGAACGAAGCAACAAAAGGAACCAACGCACACAGCCGGAATATGAGAAACATATTGCAAACCCCCCACCCACCCCTCCGTTGCAGCCCCTCACACTCGCTTCACGGTGGGATCTTGTAAATTTTACATGTATAACTACAAGTATATACATGTATTATACATGTATAATACTTGCATGTCAACTATTATACATGTATAATACATGTATATGCCTGAAATATACATGTAAAATACATGTATATCAAGTAAAAATACAAGTATAATACTTGCATGTCAACTATTATACTTGTATTTTTACTTGATATACACATACATTGGGCGTTATTCCGTTACCAGTAACGGTAATAACGTTATTCATGAATCTGCCCCGTTAACGGCTACCGGGTATTACCGGGTATTACCGGGTCGAAAAACGGGTATTACCGGGTCCGGTAATACCCGTTTGCCCGGTAATACCCGGTAATACCCGGTTATAGCCCGGTAGCGCTACCGGGTATTTTCCATGGGAATTTCCCTTTGTTTTGTGGGTTGATTCCCTTCCCCTTAGCAGTGTGTTGTGGTCGACGTTGGATTCTATGGCGCATGGGGTGATCGAAAGCCGGGTTCCGCAGTTCACGTCTGGTTTGTGTGGCTCACTGCAGACTTTTCGAGTTTCCGTCGCAGCAGTGCTGACTACTGCACGGTGCCCACACACCACCCGAGCCCTTCCAGAGCCGGCAGTGTCGTCAGATCAGGCAGTCGATCACACACACGCATAACATGAGACAGGCGTGATCGTAGGGCCACCTTCCTCTCCCAAAGTCTGCGAGCACCATTCCATTGGGGGCAGTGACTGCCTGGGCCAACAGGGTCTTGGGGCAGGCACATTCTGAACCAATGAAGGTTCCATCACAGAGAGGCACTGTTCCCATAGCTTCCATCATTTAAGGACCTTGGCTCAGAAATGCAGAAACGGTGCGTCACCAAACTGGTTGCAAAGTGGCACAGTTGGGCACACAGTGGCACAGAGCGAAGGGCTCCTCGTTTCCAATTATCGATCCTTCGTTCAGGGAAACCTCCTAGGCGTGCATCTTCTCCTACTCCAGGCTCGAGTGATTGGTCACGCCAGATCCGTTATTCGGTTACATCGCTCTGCTGGCTGGGTGCTTGTCGCAACACTTACCTGCGAGCAGCCAACGAGCATTATGGTACCGAGAGGTGCTTCTTGGCGTGGCCGGGCTTGTGGTTCCTGCCACAGCAGGTCACAGTACGGTGAGCGGACTTGTATTTGCTGGGGTGGCTTCAACACGGGCCCGCCACTGGACTGCCCCCGGGCCAAGGTGGATAATCGCACCTGCCTTCGGGACGCTGAGGGTATCCGCCCCGTGTATGATGAGCGGAAGCTAACCAGCCTGCAGTCGACCCACGTGGTGGCCTCACGACTCCCAGACAACGGCTGGTTTGGGCAGGTGGACGGGAAGAGCTGGTTCTGGAGTTGTGGTGTCGACACGTTTCCATTTTGAGAAATCCTCTGTGATACGCTCCACAGCAAGACGCCCATTCCCATGTGAAGCCTCTCTGGCGACACCCTTGACAAGAGCACCTGGCACTCTGTACCGGACCTGCAGCTAAGATCCGGGCTAGTGCGGCAAGGTATTTGAGCGACCCCTTACGATATGATGCAATCCAGAGAAGTCCCAGCAAAACGTGGATTCGACCAGGCCCTCAATATATGCACGAGTTGCGCCTGCTTCTTGTCATCTTGCTTGGCTACTGGTCCCTCTGATAAATCATCAGCTTGGTTCGAGTCGGGACAAGTCATGATGCATGTTTCAAAGAACTTAGCCTCGTGGACGGCCTGTTGTGTGACGACACGCTCTGCCTCCGTGGAAGCGGACCAGGCCATGAAGTGCATTGAAGAGGGAGGGAGAGGAGGCAACACACGGAGGACACAGGCACAGACAGGGGTGTGTCCCTCATAGATCTTGGTTGAACGAACAGGTGTTGGAATCAGGGCCTGGGCTCATTATCTCGACCTTTGTTTGTGTATCATCGGGGCATGCCACGCCAACACAGCCCCCCACCGCCATGCCGCAAAGCCTGCCTCATAGATCTTGGTTGTACTGAACGTGGGTGTTCCCCAGCCGTTCCCACTCCCAGTGTTCCCAGGGCCGCCCCTGTGAGGGGTGGGCCAGGAGGGGCTGCAGAGGCTGGCCTTCAGAATAACGCAGGGGGGTCACCTAACACCTGACATTCCCCCCGCGCACCTTCCCTTGGACTGCCAGACGGAAGATCACCAGAACCCTGCAGTTGATTCACTGCGACACCCCACGAACCATCCCTGTACCAAGGAAATCCCCACGGAAAATCCCCGGTAATACAAAAACGGGTATTACCGGACCCGGTAATACCCCCGATTTTACCCGGTAATACCCGTTTTTGACCCGGTAATACCCGGTAATGGAGGCCGATTACCGGGTTTCCGGTAATACCCGGTAATACCGGTTACCCGTTAACGGGGCAGATTCATGGTTATTTTTGCGTTATTTTTTACACAAACAATCTTGCTTGTGACAGTAAACAATAGGCTGTTGGCAGCGTGCAGTGCAACATACATAATTCCATGAACAGATATATTGCATAGTGCGCACAAACAAAGACAAAAAAGGCAGCATTTCCCGGTGAATCTGACCCGAAACTCGGGTCCCTACCCCCCCTAAAAGAATTTTCTTGGGTAAAATATCACTCCAGGGGGCCACTCCGTGATGTCAAAAAATTGGAAAACGTTTTCTCCTAAAATAACGCGTTATTTTTCCGTTATTTTCATGAAAACTTGCGTTATTCGGACAATTTTGCGGGCGGATGGTGTAGTTTTTGGTGGAGATGGCTCCAGAATACCCCCCTGGGACCATTTTTTGGATAATAACGCACGGACATGTCGAGTTTCGTGAAAAAATCATGTTTTTTGGCTTTTTCAAGGCAAATACTGCAGAAACCCCTGCAACCTTGCAGCATCCAATGTTCCTGGAGTGAAATTTGGAGTGAAAATCACTCCAAAATCACTCAGTGTGGACGCAGAAGTGAATCCTTCAGGAATACACCCGCACACCTCACATTGGCGGTGTATAAACCACCTGATATTTTTACTCGTTACGAGCGACGAAGTAGCGCGAAGTAGCGACGTGCCCATTTTTTCCCGGTCCGTTCTAAAATAGTTACGTTCCAAAAGTCCGTTACTGGTGCTGTCAAAGACGCTTCGCACAATATACGCACGAACTACTCAAAGTACGCTCGGGCTACGCACGAAGTACGCAGGAACTACGCAATTTGAACTTTCTTGCACCCCCCAGTCATTATTTGCACGCACTCCAGGTCCCATATTTGCACCAGTGCAAATATGAGACCTGGAGTGCAAATATGAGGAATTTCCGAGTTCGTCGTGATGTGCAAAACATGACTGGGTTGTGCAAGAAACCATCATCTGCACCCCGTATCGGCCTCAATTGCACCCTCGTGCAGGTAAAAAAAGGCCTCGGGCCTCCGGCCCTCGGACCGTTTTTTAATTACGCACACGACCTTTGCGCGGAAAGTGTCATTCAGCCCTGCCAAACGTGCTCTACACACCACCCCCTTCATCAGGCAAGTGGGTTTGTAAGGGTGTGTGGAAGCGTCAACGCTCGGGTGCAGGAAATTTACATTTTGGTCGCAAATGGCGTTACACATGCACTATGCACAACGTGTGCACGATTTCGGCAGAACTACGCACAACCAACGCAATTTGGACCTTTCAACAACACCATTCACGGTACTTCGATTTTGGGTGGGAAAGATGGGGCAAGGAAGTGGCAAAAACTGCGAAGAAGGTCGAAAATTTTCACATTTTCATCAGAAACCATATTCAACGGATTCCAATTTTCGGGTGAAATCAAGCAGGTTGGCACAATGGCTCATGTTCACCCAAAAATGCACCTACCAAACCTCTTTTGCTTGATTTTTGGGACGGCATGGGTGATCCAGAGGCCAAAAATCACGATTTTTTCACCAATTCCTTCGACAACGGACAGTTCCAGACCACAAGGACCACATTTTGGGGTCAGAATTTTCTCGGTCAAAAAATTCGAAAAATCTGAAATCTCTCGGAATTTTGAGCATTTTTTGAGATTGGCATGCCCATTTTAGACCCTTTGCGTGGCTCTAAACCCAAAAATTTGCTCGAAAATGGCCTCAAATAGCCTAAAACAGCCCATTCTGGCCACCCCGAAAAAAAAATTCGAAAAGGGTCCCCCTATAGAAGTTGCCCAAAAATACCGAAAATAACGCGGTATTACCGGTAATAACGGTAATAACGTTACCGATAACGTTATTACCGTTACTGATAACGGTATTACCGTTACCGATAACGGTAATAACGGTAATAACGTTACCGATAACGTTATTACCGTTCCTGATAACGGTAATAACGGTATTACCGTTATCGATAACGGTATAACGCGGAAAAATAACGTTACCGATTTTCGGATAACGTTATTCGGCCGTTCTGGAACGTTATTAACGGTAAGTTATTTTACCGAAAAAATAACGGTATTACCGTTACTGGTAACGCAATAACGCCCGATGTATGTATACATGTATTTTACATGTATATTTCAGGCATTTACATGTATTTTACATGTATAATACTTGTCATGCAAGTATTATACATGTAAAATACTTGCATGACAAGTAAAATACATGTATAATACTTGCATGACAAGTAAAATACTTGCATGCAAGTAAAATACATGTATTTTACTTGCATGCAAGTATTTTACTTGTCATGCAAGTATTTTACATGTATAATACTTGCATGACAAGTATTATACATGTAAAATACATGTAAATGCCTGAAATATACATGTAAAATACATGTATATCAAGTAAAAATACAAGTATAATAGTTGACATGCAAGTATTATACTTGTATTTTTACTTGATATACATGTATTTTACATGTATATTTCAGGCATATACATGTATTATACATGTATAATAGTTGACATGCAAGTATTATACATGTATAATACATGTATATACTTGTAGTTATACATGTAAGATTTACAAGATCCCACCGTGTTCGAACCAACACCCCCCCCCCCCCCCCTAGGCAGAGACCCCGATAAGAATCCGACCCCCTGACCCCACCCGACCCCCGACGACCCCCTCTTATAAAAGACCCCCCCCCCCAAATATCTGGGAAAAACCCTGGGTTTTTCCCGAGGAAACGCGGGTTTCTCCCTCTGTTGCATTGTTCGGGCTCCGTGCGGATCGTAGTGGGGTCACTTTGTTGGTGTAGGTGCCACACAACGCCCCTGAAATGCGGAGGTGGTCCATCGAGAATGGGGGTCGGAAACCTGGGGGTCAGAGGGGGTCGGCCCCCCTCCCGACCCCCCATTGTTCTCGGGGGTCGGAATACGGGGGGTCGGAGGGGTCTGAAACTTGGGGGTCGGAGTATGAGGGGTCGGCCCCCCTCCCGACCCCCTCCGACCCCCCCACACAGGGTTTGCAAAACCCCGTCCTTTTGAATATGACCTCGTCCAAACCCCCCCCCCCCCCCAAAGTGTACCTTCACGACGCGCTGGCAGAAATCTCCTGAACCGGTTTGAAAACAGTAACCGGTTCCTTGGGAACCGGTTGAAATCACAACGGCAAACCGGTTACTGACAAATCCGAACCGGTTGAGGACAGGTTCAGAACCGGCTGGGACCGGTTCTGAAACTGGCAAAAACCGGTTCCTTGGGAACCGGTTTGGGAACCGGTTGAAATCACAACGGCAAACCGGTTACTGACAAATCCGAACCGGTTGAGGACAGGTTCAGAACCGGCTGGGACCGGTTCTGAAACTGGCAAAAACCGGTTCGTGAACCGGTTTGCAGGAACCGGTTTCAGAACCGGTTCACGAACCGGTTCTGGAACCGGTTCCCCCAGTCCTGACCGGATTTCTATAGGGGGGCCCTTTCGAATTTTTTTTTCGGGGGGGTAAATTGAACGTTTTTGGCCATTTGAAGCCACTGCGACCATTCCCGGGCCTCGGAAATCAGATTCTTGCCCCTCAAATGCGGTACCGGTCCGGACGAAAATCCGGACCGGAACCGCAGGTACCGCATGCAGAAACTGGCAGAAACCGGTTCGCGAACCGGTTCTAGAACCGGTTTGCCCAGAACCGGTTCCCGAACCGGTTCGGGAACCGGTTCTAGAACCGGTTCACGCAGTCCTGACTGGATTTCTATAGGGGGACCCTTTCGATTTTTTTTTCCGGGGGGTAAATTGAACGTTTTTGGCCATTTGAAGCCACTGCGACCATTCCCGGGCCTCGGAAATCAGATTCTTGCCCCTCAAATGCGGTACCGGTCCGGACGAAAATTCACTAAACACGGAGTGTTTAGTGTTTTCAAAGGCCGGGGTCCCTCCCCCTCCCTCCCCTCCCCTCCCCTCCCCTCCCCTCCCCTCCCCTCCCCTCCCCTCCCCTCCCCTCCCCTCCCCTCCCCTCCCCTCCCCTCCCCTCCCCTCCCCTCCCCTCCCCTCCCCTCCCCTCCCCTCCCCTCCCCTCCCCTCCCCTCCCCTCCCCTCCTAAGTGTTAGGGGGATGCCTTTGGTCAAGGCCTTTTCTAAAAAAAATTGACCCACGGCGCCTGTGTTGTAGCTCGGTCTACGCCAGGTTCCACACCCCGTCATCGCAAAACGTACACATACACAGAGGCAGGCCTCTGTGGTACGGGAGCATGATGGGAGGAAATTTTGCCTTTTGGTCAAAAAGGCGCCTTTTTAGAATAAATTGACCCGCAGGGTGGCTGAGTCTTATCAGACAGGCCGACCTATGTTGATCAATGGAACCACACAACCTGTTCAACCTGCAAACCACCCGGGGTGGCGGCTGAGTCCTCACCCCTGCCGTAGCATGAGATAAGCCGACGTCGACCTCCGCTCCGGTCTCTCAACAACGGTCGTCACCAGTTGAACCGCGTCTGGGAAAGCCTGATCTTTGGATCTGGCCTCCCTGTTGTCACTGTGATTCGAAGAACTGTGGGGTTCAGAACCAAGGATGAGGAACTGCTGTGAGCTGCACACTCTCTTGACACACCTGCACGTATCTGCGTTACACTCGTGGGAAACCCGAACCCTGTATTTATACAGGAGACTTCCATCTGGGACAGTTTCTGTTCCAGATGAGCTTTGACAGTGGTAGCCATCTTTGCTATGGAGCCATCGTCATTGCTATCGTCGTCACTCGGACCCATGAGCAGCGGATACAATTGGTGTGGAAGGAGAGGGTGCGGTTCTGGATCAGTAGGTCTGAATCTGACACTGGGACTGAAACCCATAGGTCTGAGATGACTCAGTGCGGGTCAGGTCCGTATACCGGTCCACCGACCGGTACACGGCCAACCGGTCGGGACCCACTTTGCCCGGTTCGCAAATGTCGGTTCTGGAACCGGTTCACCGGCGGAACCGGTTCACCGGTGAACCGGTTCGTCCGAACCGGTTCTGGAACCGGTTCCACCGAACCGGTTCGCCGGTGAACCGGTTCCGCCGAACCGGTTCCAGAACCGGTTCAGCCCGTGCCAGCGCGTCGTGTTTTTGGGATTTTTTTGGGTTTTCCCCAAAATATCTGAGTTCTGGGCGCCAGAAGTGATGTGGGGTGGGTCTGGGGGCTGGGGGTCGTAGTCCCCGCACTGATGTGCCCTCAAACTGTCCTTTTTTGGGGGCGATTTCCCTTTACTGGGGGGGGGGGGGGCAAATACAAGCACGGTGGGATCTTGTAAATTTTACATGTATAACTACAAGTATATACCGTATACGTAAATATTATGGAACGTAAATATTATGGAACGGGCCCATTTTTGGCCGGTCCGTTCCATAATATTTACGTTCCAAAATATTTACAGGGCCAGTTGGGGACTCGGTGGTGAGGACGGCTTGCGTCAGGAATCGCGCGAAAAGTGCACGAGTAGGTCCCGTCAGGGACTCTGTACGCCGTCCGATCACCTGGTCCAAGTCCCCGAGTCGCAGAAAGCCCTGTAAATATTATGGAACGAAAAAAATCTGGAACGCCAACCCACCAGCGTTCCATAATATTTACGTTCCATAATATTTACGTTCCAAAATATTTACGTATACGGTATTATGGAACGTAAATATTATGGAACGGGCCCATTTTTGGCCGGTCCGTTCCATAATATTTACGTTCCATAATATTTACAGGGCCAGTTGGGGACTCGGTGGTGAGGACGGCTTGCGTCAGGAATCGCGCGAAAAGTGCACGAGTAGGTCCCGTCAGGGACTCTGTATGCCGTCCGATCACCTGGTCCAAGTCCCCGAGTCGCAGAAAGCCCTGTAAATATTATGGAACGAAAAAAATCTGGAACGCCAACCCACCAGCGTTCCAAAATATTTACGTTCCATAATATTTACGTTCCAAAATATTTACGTATACCATACATCGGGCGTTATTGCGTTACCAGGGGGTTAAAGCCGCCTGACGCCTGCACGTGGCGCCCCTGCTAATCCCCTCGCATTGCACTGCGCGGGGGGTGAACAGAGTCAGCGGTGGGGTGGCTACCTCAGTGCTGAAATGCCTTGTGCATGGAGCCGGAATAGCCGGGGTGGTGACCTGGTCTATGAAGGGGGAACCCTGAGCCCAAAGAACCGAGATCCCAAGACCTCCAATGGGGGCCGGGCGCCCCTCGTCCTGTGTCCTCCACGGCGACCCCCTGCGCGGGCTTCCGGGCCGGAGTAGCCCGCCTCCCTTCTGTCACAGACGGAGGTCAGACCACCGCAGTTGCGTCTCTGTTTCACACAGTGTAACGTACAGGTGGGAGTGGCCCTAGTACGTTCGGGACGCGTATAGGACTCGCACTACGTGGGGGGACGGGATGAAAGTCCGAAAAGGTTGGAAAAACGTAGGAGTGCATTACACACAATGTCTTCCCATGGGTAAAGACTAGCTAGTTACCCTCACTCCGCGTGGGATCCGGAAACCCTTCTTGAGCCACCGGGTCTCCTCACACTTTAGGGGGTGGCGCCCCAGGTTGCTAACCAGCGGCAGGTTTTTGCAGAGACCTAAGGGTGTCTCTTTTCCTCACCGCAGACAACCGTGTGTGGGAATCGTGTGTAGCCACTGTTTGGGTTCAGTGTCTGGGCATGCGTGGCGCTGGGCCCACTGGTCGTCACCTTTGCCGCTCGCCACGTAAAGTTGAATAAGGGCGTTATTGCGTTACCAGTAACGGTAATACCGTTATTTTTTCGGTAAAATAACTTACCGTTAATAACGTTCCAGAACGGCCGAATAACGTTATCCGAAAATCGGTAACGTTATTTTTCCGCGTTATACCGTTATCGATAACGGTAATACCGTTATTACCGTTATCAGGAACGGTAATAACGTTATCGGTAACGTTATTACCGTTATTACCGTTATCGGTAACGGTAATACCGTTATCAGTAACGGTAATAACGTTATCGGTAACGTTATTACCGTTATTACCGGTAATACCGCGTTATTTTCGGTATTTTTGGGCAACTTCTATAGGGGGACCCTTTTCGAATTTTTTTTTCGGGGTGGCCAGAATGGGCTGTTTTAGGCTATTTGAGGCCATTTTCGAGCAAATTTTTGGGTTTAGAGCCACGCAAAGGGTCTAAAATGGGCATGCCAATCTCAAAAAATGCTCAAAATTCCGAGAGATTTCAGATTTTTCGAATTTTTTGACCGAGAAAATTCTGACCCCAAAATGTGGTCCTTGTGGTCTGGAACTGTCCGTTGTCGAAGGAATTGGTGAAAAAATCGTGATTTTTGGCCTCTGGATCACCCATGCCGTCCCAAAAATCAAGCAAAAGAGGTTTGGTAGGTGCATTTTTGGGTGAACATGAGCCATTGTGCCAACCTGCTTGATTTCACCCGAAAATTGGAATCCGTTGAATATGGTTTCTGATGAAAATGTGAAAATTTTCGACCTTCTTCGCAGTTTTTGCCACTTCCTTGCCCCATCTTTCCCACCCAAAATCGAAGTACCGTGAATGGTGTTGTTGAAAGGTCCAAATTGCGTTGGTTGTGCGTAGTTCTGCCGAAATCGTGCACACGTTGTGCATAGTGCATGTGTAACGCCATTTGCGACCAAAATGTAAATTTCCTGCACCCGAGCGTTGACGCTTCCACACACCCTTACAAACCCACTTGCCTGATGAAGGGGGTGGTGTGTAGAGCACGTTTGGCAGGGCTGAATGACACTTTCCGCGCGAAGGTCGTGTGCGTAATTAAAAAACGGTCCGAGGGCCGGAGGCCCGAGGCCTTTTTTTACCTGCACGAGGGTGCAATTGAGGCCGATACGGGGTGCAGATGATGGTTTCTTGCACAACCCAGTCATGTTTTGCACATCACGACGAACTCGGAAATTCCTCATATTTGCACTCCAGGTCTCATATTTGCACTGGTGCAAATATGGGACCTGGAGTGCGTGCAAATAATGACTGGGGGGTGCAAGAAAGTTCAAATTGTGTAGTTCCTGCGTACTTCGTGCGTAGCCCGAGCGTACTTTGGGTAGTTCGTGCGTATATTGTGCGAAGCGTCTTTGACAGCACCAGTAACGGACTTTTGGAACGTAACTATTTTAGAACGGACCGGGAAAAAATGGGCACGTCGCTACTTCGCGCTACTTCGTCGCTCGTAACGAGTAAAAATATCAGGTGGTTTATACACCGCCAATGTGAGGTGTGCGGGTGTATTCCTGAAGGATTCACTTCTGCGTCCACACTGAGTGATTTTGGAGTGATTTTCACTCCAAATTTCACTCCAGGAACATTGGATGCTGCAAGGTTGCAGGGGTTTCTGCAGTATTTGCCTTGAAAAAGCCAAAAAACATGATTTTTTCACGAAACTCGACATGTCCGTGCGTTATTATCCAAAAAATGGTCCCAGGGGGGTATTCTGGAGCCATCTCCACCAAAAACTACACCATCCGCCCGCAAAATTGTCCGAATAACGCAAGTTTTCATGAAAATAACGGAAAAATAACGCGTTATTTTAGGAGAAAACGTTTTCCAATTTTTTGACATCACGGAGTGGCCCCCTGGAGTGATATTTTACCCAAGAAAATTCTTTTAGGGGGGGTAGGGACCCGAGTTTCGGGTCAGATTCACCGGGAAATGCTGCCTTTTTTGGGGTCAAAAAATAACGCAAAAATAACGTTATTACCGTTACTGGTAACGGAATAACGCCCAATGTATGGTATACGGTATATGCCTGAAATATACATGTAAAATACATGTATATCAAGTAAAAATACAAGTATAATACTTGCATGTCAACTATTATACTTGTATTTTTACTTGATATGGTGCCCCTGACGACCCCATATTGCGTAGTTTGTGCGTAGTGAAAAGGGGGGGGGGGGTCTCATTTTTTGATTTACTCAGCCATTCTCTGTCTCTATGCCGGGACCCCAAACTCAAGGAGTTCTTGCTGTTCCGGGGTCAGTGAGGGTGCAGGCGCTTCAGGTGCTGCAGGTTCTTCAGGTGCTGCAGCGCTGGCAGCCTTCGGTGCGGGTTTCGACGCAGTCTTTGCAGGTCTCTTTGGGGGTGCCCTTTGGCGCGGTGCCTGCTTCAGCTCGTCGGGTGGAAGCATCAACGCATCATTAAGCGGTGCCTGCTTCAGCTCCTCCGGGTGGAAGCGTCAACGCATCATTAAGGAAGAAGGAAGCACAGTTGCTACGCTTTTTTGCAGCTGCAGGAAACGACACCATACCCAACAACAATCCCCAGACCGTCGAGGGAGAGTGGGCGCCTGGATCCCGTGACACAGATCTCTAGTGCCGTTGTGATCCCCTCGGATAACGTCTCCTGGACGTTGTCAGCGGAGGTTGCCTGTGTGGCGGTGACCTCCGTATACCCCGCGGGATCCAGTGCCAGTAGCGCCTTCTTCAGCTTTTCGTCGACCCCTCGGCCGACGCTCTCCTTGATGTCAAGGGCCACCTTCAGGGTGGCACCTCGCAGCGCCCTGAAGGCTGTGATCGTATCATCATTCACAATCTCGAGGGTGTTCTACGCGGCTCCTGGAACTCACTTCCTTCTCAGGTGTTTCTGGGCATGGGGCAACCTTGCCCAGGTGTTTCTGGAGTCCCGCCCCACATGTCGTGCGTTCTTTCGTACGGTGTATAGTGAGTTCTGGCAATAATTTTTTGCTCGGTCAGCGCAGTGCCTCCAGTCCTGTCTCAGTAGCCACACAGAAAGGGGGACCAAAAAAAACTGGGGGGGGACCAAAAAGCGAGACCCCCCCCCCAGATTGCGTAGTTTGTGCGTAGTGAAAAAGGGGTAAATCAGGGGCACCATGATATACATGTATTTTACATGTATACCGTAAACGGAAAAAGGGTGGACCGTAAAAATGTTCCAAGTTCCCAAAAAATGGCCAAACGTTCCATCTTTTTTACGGTCCACCCATTTATTGGGAATGAATATGGAAAAGACAATGCGATTTTTGCCCGCGGGCTGGTGGGTTGCGGGCGCGGACTGCGGCCTCCACGCCGCAGACACCCACACGTAGGCCTCCCGACCTCCCAGCTTTGGACCCTCCTTCCGCCACCGCAACCAACACCAGCAAGAGAAGCAAGGCCTCACCCACCACCACACCTCGAGAAGTGTAGTACCATGCAAGGAGCGTTCGGTAGAAGTAAAGGTCGAACCTGCTGCGCTAGCCCACATAAGCAGCCACAGTACGGCAGGGCGCGCAGACAGAAGCTGAGACCACCGGGCTCCCTCCAGATGTAAATTCGTGAATCAGTGCCCGGGAAATTCAGGGAAATCGTACTCTTTTAGTGTAGTACACCCTGCAGTAACTGTGTGAGAACAGTTCCGGACGATGGTGAGCGCACACTATGTGTCGAGGCCCTGGTGGTAATCCTGCAGCTTCAGTCGTACGATTTCCTTGGTTCCTTCGCGACTTCGTCGCTCGGAACTCGTAAAAAAACCGCCAAGTCCACTATCCCAACCGTAAAATAGGTGGACCGTAAAAATGTTCCAAGTTCTGGAAAAATCCCATTTGTTCCATCTTTTTTACGGTCCACCTATAGTACGGTTCACCTTTATTACGGTCCACAATATTTCCTTTTACGGTATTTCAGGCATTTACATGTATTTTACATGTATAATACTTGTCATGCAAGTATTATACATGTAAAATACTTGCATGACAAGTAAAATACATGTATAATACTTGCATGACAAGTAAAATACTTGCATGCAAGTAAAATACATGTATTTTACTTGCATGCAAGTATTTTACTTGTCATGCAAGTATTTTACATGTATAATACTTGCATGACAAGTATTATACATGTAAAATACATGTAAATGCCTGAAATATACATGTAAAATACATGTATATCAAGTAAAAATACAAGTATAATAGTTGACATGCAAGTATTATACTTGTATTTTTACTTGATATACATGTATTTTACATGTATATTTCAGGCATATACATGTATTATACATGTATAATAGTTGACATGCAAGTATTATACATGTATAATACATGTATTATACTTGTAGTTATACATGTAAAATTTACAAGATCCCACCGTGAGAGTATATGCAAATACAAGGGTATATGCTAACACAAGAGTACTCCAGAAATTGCGATTTTAAAAAGTTCACCGAGCAAATACAAGAGTATACTCTTGTATTTGCATACTAGACTTTTGGAGAACTTTTGTGGGGTTTTCATCATGTTTTGTGCTTCCAATGACCTCCCCCAGGCCAGTGGGCCTCCTGTCTGGAGTCGTCACGGTCGGGTGGGAGTCGCCTCGGGGGTGGGAAAGCCCAAGAGGACGCTCGTATTGTCTATTCGGCGCCGCTGCCCCATGAGGGCCCACCCGGAGGCCACATTTCTAGTATGCAAATACAAGAGTATATCATGGTTGCATAGCGGCCGTTTTAAAAAATCCCTTGTATTTCGTGGACTTGCAAAAACGGCCGCTGATTTTCAGCATTTTAAAAAACGGCCGTTTTTTTTACCTGGGAATTTTGTATGGGGCGTGGGTCAGCAGGCGAGATCCCACCACCAGGAGTGCCTCCCCACTGCAAGGGATACCCTGCAGCAAGCATTGTGAGCGCGCCTTCAAGTATGATGCGAAGAGTTCAGACTTCGTGGACCACTTTGACGGACCGCGACATATCAAGAAGAAGAAGAACGCAGCGTTGAAAGTGCAGAGCCAGGGAAACAGCTGGCGCTGTCGGAGTGCGATACCCTCAGTGGCAGGCTTGCAACTTCGGATCGCCCGGGGTGCGTTGTTCACCACATCACCGGCTGGCATGGTGCATGATGCTGTCAAGAAGTGTGTCCCGAGGAGGGGCTGAACATGGTTGCG
This sequence comes from Rhynchopus euleeides, assembly GCA_963210315.1. Lineage (NCBI taxonomy): Eukaryota > Euglenozoa > Diplonemea > Diplonemida > Diplonemidae > Rhynchopus > Rhynchopus euleeides. The sequence continues at coordinate 1,128,492 of OY723269.1, forward strand.
GCCAATCTAGGCACGTGTGTCGTGGATGACCGTGCAGGCAGAGGTGGGCAGGTGTCGCTCACTGGCATCAGGGTTCTTCCGACAGAGCTTTCCCTTGATCTCGGCGACAGCACCCCAGATGAGAAGGACACCGCCTTCGCTGATTTATTCCCGAAGGCACGGGCGATCATCCCGGGCAATATGCAGCACCAGCTGGATGGGTTCACGACCGCACTGGCGCTGAAGGATGTGCTGTGCCACATCTCTGACGCAGCTGAGAGGGAGAAGCAGGCGAGCAAGACGGCACCACCGGCCGTGCGATCCCGCTTCTCTCCGACACACACCACCTGCACCGCTTGAGTGGGTCTGCACCTTGCACCACGTCCCCGGGCATTTATCAATCTTCCGGGCCCGCTGCAGGACAGCGGCCCTGCTACGTGTGCGTCGCTTCTGCGGTTGGCAGAGATGCCCACGAAATCGCTGGGCTCGAGTCCCACCTGCAGGCCGCCGTCCGCCTGACGGCACCCCTCGCATCGCTGCTCCAGAAGTACTGCGATGCGCAGCTGGGTGTGCCAACGGCTTGCCCCTGTCGACGCAGTGTACACCGACATTGAGAATGTCATCGAGAAAGTGTCTGAGGTGGGGAAGTACGACCCCCCAGTGCCCCTGGCAGGGGAGCTGGCCTGGGCTGGCGACCGCATGCGCAGGAGGTGGGACGGCACGGAATCAGGGAAGTCCTTCTGGTTTGCGGTCCGCCGTCTGTGCCCGAGCGCGTACGGCCGCATGAGTCGTAGGGGTGTCAGAACTCCGGTGCCACCTCCCCTCTGTTTCGGGGAGGTCACGAGCAGGGCCTGGGTGATCTACGACTAGGCCACCACGTTCCGAGGGTGTGCTGGATTTCTGGGACAACCCGGGGGCGAACCGGGCTGCTACACTCCTCTCTGCTCTCGGGTGTCTGCTGCTTGTCGAGCGACAGGCAGGGCGGAAGCCATTTTTCTTTGTACAGTCGACAGAGAATCGCAGTGCCCAATGACATGTGCAGGCAACAGGGAGTTGTCAAGTGTGTTTCCTCAGCTCGGTACGGTAAGCAGGAGGCGAATCTCCAAAGGAAAATAGGAGGGGGAAAAAAACGGCCGTTTTTTCGCCAACAAAACATGAAAACGGCCGTTTTTATATTTCGGTAGCGGGAACTGAGGTAGTGAATTCTCAGAAAATCCACTCCCTCCATGACGGCCGTTATGACACTATGGTATATACTCTTGTATTTGCATGGTAGACAACTTTTCAGCTAAAAAACAATTTTTTGAGAACCCTGAATTACGTAAGCTGGCACGGTGAATAGAAGAGTATACCCTTGTATTTGGCCCCCCCCAGTAAAAGGATAAAAAGGACAGTTTGAGGGCACATCAGTGCGGGGACTACGACCCCCAGCCCCTTATTTTGGCCCATCTGGAGCCTGTGGAAGTAGGCATCCCTGGTGACAGGTTGGGGTCCCCCCCCCCCCCTCCCTCCAGGTCACTTTACACGCCGGGAGCGTGAAGTGAGCTCGAGGGAGTGTAAAGTGGTTTACACTCCCTCCAGCTCACTTTGCACTCCCGTGTCTGCTATTTTCACGGATTTTTTCAGTGATCCCCCACGAGATTTTTGGCCAGGTACGTCCATTTTGGTGGAGTTTTTGACCGAAAATCAAAAAATTGTGTTTGTGACAGGCCTAAACAGGGATCTTTACGTGGTCACCCCCCCCTACCCCACCCTCTTCAACCACACCCACACGGCCCGTGCATCACGCACCAGGGTGTTCTCCAGCTCCCTTTCACAGGCTTCCCACTTCGCACACACACGGAGTTGCACAACATAACAGTGCGACACCGTGATTTGTTGCGGCTCAGAACGGACGCGCTGACGCATTGCGCATTCTCATTATGGAAGGACAAGCTGATGTGAACAAGGCCGTGAATGGCGACAGTGCGATGCCAGGGTATATTGCGGCCCAGAAAGGAGATGCTGACGCACTGCGCATTCTCATCACGGAAGGACGAGCTGATGTTAACGAGGCCATGGACGACGGTGTGACGCTGTGTTTTATTGCGAGTCAGAAGGGACATGCTGACACATTGCGCATTCTCATCACGGAAGGACAAGCTGATGTGAACACAGCGACGAACAGCGGTGCGACGCCGTGTTATATTGCGGCTGAGAACGGACATGCTGACGCATTGCGCATCCTCATCACGGAAGGACAAGCTGATGTTAACAAGGCCAGGGGCGGCGGTGTGACGCCGTGTTATATTGCGGCTCAGAACGGACATGCTGACGCATTGCGCATCCTCATCACGGAAGGACAAGCTGATGTGAACACAGCGACGAACAGCGGTGCGACGCCGTGTTATATTGCGGCTGAGAACGGACATGCTGACGCATTGCGCATTCTCATCACGGAAGGACAAGCTGATGTTAACAAGGCCAGGGGCGGCGGTGTGACGCCGTGTTATATTGCGGCTCAGAACGGACATGCTGACGCATCGCGCATCCTCATCACAGAAGGACAGGCTGATGTGAACACGGCGACGAACAGCGGTGCGACGCCGTGTTATATTGCGGCTGAGAACGGACATGCTGACGCATTGCGCATCCTCATCACGGAAGGACAAGCTGATGTGAACAAGGCAGAGAACGACGGTGCGACGCCGTGTTTTATTGCGGGTCAGAACGGACATGCTGACGCATTGCGCATCCTCATCACGGAAGGACAAGCTGATGTGAACAAGGCAGAGAACGACGGTGTGACGCCGTGTTATATTGCGGCTGAAAACGGACATGCTGACGCATTGCGCATCCTCATCACGGAAGGACAAGCTGATGTGAACAAGGCAGAGAACGATGGTGTGACGCCGTGTTTTATTGCGGGTCAGAACGGACATGCTGACGCATTGCGCATCCTCATCACGGAAGGACAAGCTGATGTGAACACGGCTAGGAACAGCGGTGCGACGCCGTGTTTTATTGCGGGCCAGGAGGGAAATGCTGACGCATTGCTCATCCTCATCACGGAAGGGCAAGCTGATGTTAACAAGGCCAGGGACGACGGTGTGACGCCGTGTTATATTGCGGCTCAGAAGGGACATGCTGATGCATTGCACATTCTCATCACGGAAGGACAAGCTGATGTGAACAAGGCTGAGAACGACGGTGAGACGCCGTATTTTGTTGCGGCTGAGGTAGGACATGCTGACGCATTGCGCATCCTCATCACGGAAGGACAAGCTGATGTGAACAAGGCAGAGAACGACGGTGCGACGCCGTGTTTTATTGCGGGTCAGAACGGACATGCTGACGCATTGCGCATCCTCATCACGGAAGGACAAGCTGATGTGAACAAGGCAGAGAACGACGGTGTGACGCCGTGTTATATTGCGGCTGAAAACGGACATGCTGACGCATTGCGCATCCTCATCACGGAAGGACAAGCTGATGTGAACAAGGCAGAGAACGATGGTGTGACGCCGTGTTTTATTGCGGGTCAGAACGGACATGCTGACGCATTGCGCATCCTCATCACGGAAGGACAAGCTGATGTGAACAAGGCAGAGAACGATGGTGTGACGCCGTGTTTTATTGCGGGTCAGAACGGACATGCTGACGCATTGCGCATCCTCATCACGGAAGGACAAGCTGATGTGAACAAGGCAGAGAACGATGGTGTGACGCCGTGTTTTATTGCGGGTCAGAACGGACATGCTGACGCATTGCGCATCCTCATCACGGAAGGACAAGCTGATGTGAACACGGCTAGGAACAGCGGTGCGACGCCGTGTTTTATTGCGGGCCAGGAGGGAAATGCTGACGCATTGCTCATCCTCATCACGGAAGGGCAAGCTGATGTTAACAAGGCCAGGGACGACGGTGTGACGCCGTGTTATATTGCGGCTCAGAAGGGACATGCTGATGCATTGCACATTCTCATCACGGAAGGACAAGCTGATGTGAACAAGGCTGAGAACGACGGTGAGACGCCGTATTTTGTTGCGGCTGAGGTAGGACATGCTGACGCATTGCGCATCCTCATCAGGGAAGGACAAGCTGATGTGAACAAGGCCAGGGACGACGGTGCGACGCCGTGTTCTATTGCGGGTCAGAACGGACATGCTGACGCATTGCACATTCTCATCAGGGAAGGACAAGCTGATGTTAACAAGGCAGAGAACGACGGTGCGACGCCGTGATATATTGCGGATCAGAACGGACATGCTGACGCATTGCGCATCCTCATCACGGAGGGACGAGCACAAGGGGAACAACAACAGCGTGACGCTGTGTTCTGTAGCAGCTCATAATAGACATGCTGGCGCATCCTCAACACGGAAGGACAAGCCGCAACCATGATCAATTATGAGCATCCTGACTCAGTGAGAGACGTGTTCAGGCACCGTATAAACCTACCCCTACCCCCCCCCCCCCCCCCCACCGCTGCTCCTTTAATTAATGGTACGGTCGTGGGTTGGCAGCCGAAACTGCTACCACCAGGCTTGCTCCGTATTCCTTGAAAAATAGCCAAAATCCCGGAAATGTATTCCTGCTTTTTTCTAAGGATTTTTGCCTTGGATTTCGGACCCAGCAGTTCCCTGTGCCAGTCCCACAACCTCACGCAGTGCACTGCCTTGGAAAATTCTGTTACAAGTCACTCATGGGCGCTCGTTTGCGGCACGACTGCCGCAACCGGAACCGCATGGTGAAGGCCTCCTCGATCGAGACCACCACTGGCAGCCCCAGGTCCGGTAGCTCGCCATCCTCGGCCAAACAAAATGTCGGCAATGACCGCTTTGTTTTCATTGTGCTGTAAGGCGCGTACGACCGATGCAGGTTGCCTCAAGAGCATGAGGCGCTGCGCGACCTGGCCACCTATAGGGTCGGCGCCAGCTGACAGTTCCCACTGGTTCGACTCGCCAGATGGGGTATCCGGCGTCCACGGCTCATCTCTCCTGTGGCCAGTGATCCCGCCATCATCAGCTGCCGGATGAAAGAAAAAATGGGTTTCGGGACCGTTTTTTTCAACGACACCCCTTCTTGACCTGCCATAGTGGCATACGCGTAAAGACTTGGTGACAAGACAGGCACAAGCCACAGGGGGGTCTGGGGGGCAGAGCCCCCCAGCCGCCGGAGGCCACGGTAGTGAACATCTGGGTCTTGGCTGGAAAGAACACCGGTTTTTTGGCTGCCGGGAAGAAACAGAAAAGGGGCGGGTGTCCGGAGGACTCATCCTCACCCCCCACTCGGAAAAAGTTTCCTAAGGGGGGTCTTCGCTCCGGGTCAATTTGGGTCAATTTGGGTCACCCTGGGGTTTTTCACCTTAGGAAAATGGGGGGCTTCGCTCCGGGTCAATCTGGGTCAGCTTGGGTCAGTGACCCGGAGCGAAGCCCCCCCCCTTAGGTGACCAAAAATAGGTGAAAATTTTTGCCTATTTTCCCTTGTGTCAAACTTGGAGTCTGACCCAAAAATCGGAATCTGTGACCCATGGTTTATATGGGCAAACCTGAAAATTTCCGACTTTTTCCTCAATTTTTCCCACTTCCTGGCCATACCTTTCCCGACCCAAAATCAAACAAATGCAGCGGAAAATGGCCAAAAATAGGCCAAAAAACCCCAAATTTTTTTCCGGGGGGCTTCGCCCCCCGGACCCCCCTTGCGTGGGGGGCTTAGCCCCCCACGCCACACGCACCTCCCGGCCGGTGGCCGGTTCGGTCGTCGTCGGCTGCGCTCAAAGGGCGTGCGGTAGCCGACGCCCTTTTGTGCTCGCCTCCTCCTCCCACACTTCAGTATGTCGTTTCAGGTGAGTCCGTGTTCCTGCTTTGTTCTTCTGTCGACTGGGGCGGGCCAGTCCTCGTGGGTTGCCGGCCGGTGTGTCCTCCCCCGGGACCCCCTCCTCCTCCCGCCACTTGCATCTGGTTCAACTTCAGTGAGAGCTGAGCGGGAGCCATACTTGCTCTCTTGGACCATTTGTCCGCAGTCCTGCATCATGAAGAGTTAGGTAATGCCCAGTCGCAGCCATCCCCCGACCCAGGTGTTCTGCCGTGGGCCAGGTCACCATCTGTAGGTCACCCCGTCACACACCAGTGGGCAGGCCCTGTCAACGATATCGATGTGACTGCTCTTGCCGCAGGGCAACGGATGTGGGCCTGCATTGCATCCTGTTGCCGCTCAGTTCTGTTCCCACCGGAGCTTGTTGTTGCGCCGCAGGTCGAACAGCCTTTCGTGTGGTCGGCGCTGATCTTGTATAGAACGTAGGCAGTAGGCTGCTGTGGGTGACCTGCAGGTTACCCGTCCCTTTCGTGCAGGCAGCGCGAGAGGTGCGATGTTTATGTGTGGGAGCACGGCAGCTGCCCCACACTCCATTCTGCTCTCTTGTCTGCTGTTTATGTTGAACAAGGTCTGGCTGCCAGTGATCTCGCTGGGGGTCGGGCAAACCAAAAAAGAAGTCGGGCACAGGGTGGCCGAGCTCGCGAGAAAAAAAGTGCAGCCCAACCCCGCCCCGACTTCCCGTGGTATGATGCAAACAGGATCGAATGCACGGCCACAGAACATTTTCACCCAATTCGAGAGGCACCGGATGTTGCTGCCTTTGGTCGTCCTGCTCGATCAAAAATCAGGAATCCAGCCCCCCAGCCGCCGCCACGGTAGTGAACATCCTGAAAGTCTTCGAAGGCTAGTCCCCACACCGGTTGGTGCTGTTGCACATTCCAGGCGGGGATGGTCCTTCGCTTGGGGCATGATGAGGTGCGCTTCGATGAACACCATCAAGCCCCCAGCATGCCGTTGGGTTTTCATACGCTGCGGCGCATGAAAACTCGGCCACAAGGCCGAACCCAAAGCCCCAAAATCTGACCCGGGAGGTAGGGCCGAGGGTAGGGCCATGCCACCCCTGGCGGCCCACCCTCCCAAACAATTACAGAAAAAGGGAGGTGGGGCCGCGGCCCCCTGCCAGCCCTGGCACGGGATCACTGCTGGCGGGTAGTTCAGGCTCGTGGCCCTCCTCGTTCCGATAGCCCCTCGGACATCCAAATGATTCACGTGCAGCAGCCCATGCGCAGAGAACGGTGTGCCGTCTTGTACAGCAACTGTTGGACAACTGTTGAAATCGTTTTTCACCAAAAAAAATTACTCTGCGGGCCAAGTCGAAGATTTTTCTGGGGACTTTTGGTGTCCCCAATTTTTCAATTTTCGAAAAATATGCTCACTTTGCTAAACTGGACCCAACTCCCCACACTCTTTTTTTCCGACTTTTTCACGGGGTTTTTCCGGTTTTTTTTGGTTTTTTTTGGCGGATGGAGCGAAGACCCCCAAGGAAAATCCTTAGAAAAAAATAAATCTCCCCTCCTAAAAATCCTTAGAAAAAAATCGAGAACTTTCGGAGAGTGTATTCCGTATTCCATGTTAGGAGCAAGCCTGGCTACCACAAGCAATTTTTTTTTGCGCCCCCCCTCCCCTCCCTGAACGTTCCCATCAGTGTAGTCAGGCCTGCCCAAACAGGTAGTGCATGGTTTGGGCTGAATTAATTTCGAAAAAATGGGAAGGTAGTGCCGGCACGACCTGCCGGCACTACCTGGATTATTTTTCAAGTGGGGGATGAGGATGGGTCCTCTGGAACCACCCCCTTCTTCCTGTGTTTTTCAGCCCAAACCTGGGGTTTTCCAGCCAAAACCCGGATATTGTCCCCGCTCAGAGCCAGATGTTCGCTATCGTGGCCTCCGGCGGCTGGGGGGCTCCGCCCCCCAGACCCCCCCTGTGCCGTATGCCTGCCTCGTAGATAGTCCTTTGGGTGCACAGCGAATGGAATTCAGACCACCCTCGTAGGCTCAGCAAGACGGCAGCTCACACAGAACAGTTACACCGCAAGGGACAACTCCGGCGGCTGGGGGGCTCCGGGTCTACCGGTAGCTGTGGACACTAGTCGGCAAGTTCATGGTCCATCCCCATGGGTGGCGCAAACGGCCCCCTCCAGCACTCGGGGGGTTCTTCATTTTTTCGAAATTTTTTGGCTGGCACTACCTTGGTTTGGGCAGATTATTTTTTTTTGGAGATTCCATTGACCTCACTGGTTCCCATGAACGTTCCTCTTTTATCGAACAAGCTGACATGCAAATGGAATGACTGAAAACATCACTGCGGTCACATGGGCTACATAAACCTGGCTACAATGATGACACCAGTTACGCACATTTCCACAGATGAGTGCCTTGACGTTTGATTATGAGAACCAAAGAACGTTTTTGCATACCATCACAGCCTAATTGCCCACACAGTACAACAACACAACACAGGCCGGAAAAAACACTGGATTTCAGACACAACCTGCATAACGAGTGAAGGGTGATCATTCTTGTGCTCCCTTCAAATTTGATTTCACTACCCCCCCCCCCCACCGCCCCGAATCTGCAGCGGATCCTGTCTTCAGTTATGTTGCACCACACCACACATCCTTTTCACACCACCCACCGCCACCACCACCCCAGCACAGCCCCCTCCTCCTCCCCTATCCACCACACACCGAGGCGATGGGGCTCGAGTGGGAGGACCTGACGGAGAGCGACGCCAGCGAGCGTTGCGAGGTCACCGAATGGGCCGACGAGGAGGGCGACGATGCCGCGGAGGAAGCCCCCGCCGAGCAGGACGCCATGGAGGCGGAGATGGAGGCGGTGCGCATCGACCGCCACGACGGCCGCCCCTACCCCAAGCGGGAGTTCATCGAATGCTACGGCAACGAGGAGGAGTGGGAGCGGGGCATCGAGGTTGGGCAGGTCCCCTGGGCCTGCAGCTACTGCGGGGTAACCGACGTCTCCTCCGTGCTGCAGTGCGACCGCACCGGGAAGTGGTTCTGCAACGGGTCGCACGGGACCCCGGGGTGCTCCCACGTCGTCCTCCACCTTGTCCTGTCGAAGCACAACACCATCTCCGTGCATGAGGAGTCCAAGATGTCCGGCATCTCCATCGCATGCTGCGTCTGCGAAAACCGCAACGTCTTCTCCCTGGGCCAGATGCCCCACGCCACCGAGCCCGACGCAACGGTGATCGTCTGCCGGGAACCCTGCCTCGAATCCGGAAGCCCCCTCATCGGCGACCCCTCCGGCTGGTCCCCCATTGTTCTCGAGAAGCGCTTCCCAGAGTGGCTCTCCCCTGCGCCGGAGACACGCCCCTCACACAAGCCTGCGATACGCGACGTCCGCCGCCTGGAGGAGGCCTGGCAGACATCCCCTGAGGCAACCATACGCAGCCTGGATAAGGCGGATGGGGGCCCGGACAGCATCCCGCTCCATTTCACCGACGGGAACCACTTCAGGGAGGTGATGGGCCCGTTTGTCAAACTGGAGGCTGCAGAGGATAAGAAGGCGTGCGATGCGGCAGGCCTCCGGAGAGTGGATGTGCAGTGGGATGCCTCCGGGAGGGGGACCTTCACCTTCTATCAAGGCGACTCCGTCACGCTCGGGGTGCACGACAGGGTGAAGCTGGAGACAGACTCGGGCTGGGAGGAGATTTATAAGGTCAGCCGTTTGGACCGCGCGACACGCGGCGCGCATACGGTGCATCTCACACCCCTGGCCTCTGCAGGGAAGGGGTGTGGGACAACCCCTGCGGGGCCCTACCATCTCTCTCTAGTGTGGAATGCCATGAGCTTCAAAAGGCAGGAGGAGGCTCTGCGGCGGTTTGCAGAGTCGGAGTCTGCCTGCAGCGAAAGGGTTTACCACGCCCTGCTGGGGCACGGTGATAATGCGATGGAGGACATCGCGGATGTCCCATCCGATGTGGGGCGTGTCCCCGGGTTGCCGGAGCTGAACCACTCGCAGGTGGCGGCAATCAGCTCTGCGTTGCGTCAGCCGCTGTCGCTCATTCAGGGCCCCCCCGGGACAGGAAAGACGACGACATCTGCGGCAGTAGCGTATCGCCTTGCGAGGCAGCATGGGAAACTGCTGGCGTGCTGCCCTTCGAACATTGCTGCAGACCATCTTGCGGATAGGGTGTCCAAGACAGGCCTGAAGGTGGTGCGCCTGATGTCCCGCGCGAAGGAGGCGTCGTCGGAGGGGGCAGCCAGCAACGCGTCACACCTGCACCTCCACAACCAGCTGAGGTGTCTCGCGGAGTCCGCACCGCACGACACGGAGATGAGCTTCCTGATCCGGAGGAGGGACAACGGGCAGGGCCTCCTGCCCAACGAGGAGGGACGGCTGCACGGCATGCTCCGGAAGTGCCAGGGGGATCTGCTGGCCTCGGCAGACGTCGTGGTGACGACGTGCAGCTCCGCGGCGGATCACAGGATCTCCCACATGCGGTTCCCGGGGGTGTTGGTCGACGAGGCGACGCAGGCGACGGAGCCTGAGGCGCTGATCCCCGTCACGCTGGGGTGCCAGCAGCTGGTTCTGATTGGGGATCACTGCCAGCTGGGCCCTGTCGTGATGAACCTCGATGCCAAATCGAGAAAATACAACAGATCGCTTTTCGAACGCATGGTCTGCCTCGGGGTTGTCCCGGAGAAGCTGGTTGTGCAGTACCGCATGCATCCCACCCTCTCCCTGTGGCCTAGCGGGGCCTTCTACGACGGGGCGCTGCAGAACGGCGTGACGGAGCAGCTCCGCCAATCGGACCCCAGGATCTCGTGGCTCCGCACCGAGCACCCGATCCTCTTCGTCCACGAGACGAGCCCCGAGCAGCTTGGGGGCAGCGGGACGTCGTACATCAACCCGGCGGAGGCGTCGATTGTGGAGAAGAATGTCCTGGCCCTGCTGGCTGCCAGCGTGCCCCCCAGCAGCATCGGTGTCATCACACCGTATGACGGGCAGAGGGGCCACATCCTCGGGAGGTTTGAGAGGAGCAGGCAGGCAGGGCTTGCGGAGGTGGAGGTGGCGAGTGTTGACGCATTCCAGGGGCGCGAGAAGGCGTATATTGTGTTCAGCTGCGTCAGGAGCAACGAGGCGGCGGGGCTGGGGTTCCTTTCGGACCCGCGGAGGCTGAACGTCGCGCTGACCCGGGCGCAGCGGGGCCTGGTTGTTGTGGGGAATGCTACGTCTCTCGGGAGGAACTACCTGTGGCACAGCCTGCTGCAGCACCTCAGCGATCTGGATGTGATCTGCACGGGGAACCTGCTGGACGGGGTGCAGCGCTGCGGCGTCACCATCCCCGACCCGCGCCCCCCGCCCCGCGAGCAGCGTGTCGCGGGGTGGTCGACTGCTGCCGAGGATGCTGGAGGCGATGCCGGTGTGCCGAACCCCGCAGACATCATGCAGACATCTGCGCCCGGCATCCCCGATTGGATCGAGCGTGTCCGGGATGCGGATGTCATCTCGCAGGCAGCTCTTTCGGACAGGCCTACGTCTTCCTCTGGCAGGGGCCCCCCGTCGCTCATCTCTGCATCCACATTCGCAGCGGTGTAGCGGCGGCCCCTTCGGGGGTCTTGCCGCGACGGTCGCCACTGCATACCAAGTGGCATCAGCTGTGGGTGTGGTGGGAATCGCATCTCGGTGGGTGGGTGTCAGGTGAATTGGCTTCGAGGAGCATCGCACTCCTGAAGGGTGATGCCCCCGAAAAAATGCCACCGATTTTGATGGTGCCGTCGGGCATCGGAGTTTATATCGGTGTGGTGTATGCTCGGCATGCATCTTGATGGTGTGGAGATGTACAGCTGATTGCAGTGGATTGCAGTGGATATTGCGGCAGCGAAGCGCGGGGCGTGTGCTCGGTGATGTTCTGCTGCACTGCAAAAATGGGGAAAATAATCGTGTTATCCCATTGCCTTGTTGCTACTGCTGTGCGCACATCCACACCAGCTTCATCAAAACACGTGAAGTTTGTTCACCTGGGTGTGTCACGCAGACAACGCATTATCTTTTTTCACACACAACAACAAGAATCGTCGTCACAGTGCAAAAAAGATAGTCGGCAGCGCTTTGGGTGACAAACACACAATCTACCTTGCCTTTGTTATGTTCTGCCAGTTCAGGGGGGCCCTCGCTACCAGATGTGACTTGAGTGAGAAAAAGTGAGCTACAGCCCACTTCCCCTCACTGACTGACGAGCAGTGACTGGTAGCGAGACCCCCCCCCAGGGGAAGGTATTATTGAACGATTTTGAACGATTTTTGGCCGTGCTTGTAGCATCCCCCGGTGAGGGGGGACGCTGCTTCGTGTTCTCCTGGCCGCACGGAGGCAATATTTCGTCGGATTCCGACAGTGCCTCTCGCGCTGCAGCCTCTGGGCGAGGCACCCCCACCTCCCCGCCCCCCCCCCCCCCTAGGGGGGGTCAAATGGGGGTGACAAACACGATTTTTCAAAAAACCGGCGCAGAGGCCCCAAAGCCCCCGTAAACCCTCCAAACCCCCCCAGATCGGTCCGGAAACCCATCGAACCCCACTTTTCCACCATTCCGGGCACCTCAGGTGCCCGAATTGGGGTACCTAAATTTTGTGCCACCGTTTGGTACCGGACAGTGCCACTGTGTGGGAGGTTGGAAAAGAAAATGCCCCAACACACCACATCTGAGGGTTGCAATGCATGTTGCTTGCCAACCACGTCATCCGGTGGGTGTCAGGCGCTATGTAGGTGGCATGAGCCAGGTCTTCGATGTGTTCTGGCTTGTATATGTACCTCCCTGCCTGCGGCACAGGCACTGCCTTTGTCCCCCACACCAGCCACAGAGAGCGTATTGTACTCGGTCCACGGTTGCTGATTCATTGTGATGCGTTGTATCCTCGAGTGAACGTCACACACTAGTGGCACCACCACCCGCCATCCGAGAGCTGTATTGACTTTGCGCCCTTCCGTTGCATTCACCTCGCCACGCATATTGCACCGTTCAGTACCAGTGCTCTTGGGCCAGGCAAAGTAGACCGCAGCAACTACCAATTCTGGCACAATGGGTACCACGACAGCGCACTTCGTGTGTTCCCGGAATGTACAGCTCGTGTTGCAACAGTCGTTGTCAACACATCCCGGTTGTGGAGCACTGCTGCACAGGAATCACACGACCATCTGGACTTGTTCCGTACCTACAGGCAGCCTCCCGGTGCATGGTGGCAGGGAGGTATATATACAAGCCAGAACTCATCGAAGACCTGGCTAATGCCACCTACATAGCGCCTGACACCCACCGGATGACGTGGTTGGCAAGCAACATGCATTGCAACCCTCAGATGTGGTGTGTTGGGGCATTTTCTTTTCCAACCTCCCACACAGTGGCACTGTCCGGTACCAAACGGTGGCACAAAATTTAGGTACCCCAATTCGGGCACCTGAGGTGCCCGGAATGGTGGAAAAGTGGGGTTCGATGGGTTTCCGGACCGATCTGGGGGGGTTTGGAGGGTTTACGGGGGCTTTGGGGCCTCTGCGCCGGTTTTTTGAAAAATCGTGTTTGTCCACGTAAAAGGGTGGCATTTGACCCCCCCTACCCCCCCCCCCCCCGCATCACGACGAGATCACCCAATTCCGTTTGCCTCCCTCTCTCTGTGTGCGTATCAAAATTGTTGAGCATGCGCGTGTGTTGCATCCCCCCCCTCTCCGTAACCTTACCCCTTACCCCTGCGTGCTGCCCTTCTCTAGCTAATCTTGGCAGACCACACAGGAAGTGGTTGGGGGGGGGGGTGTTGGGAGTTTGCCAAAGGGTATAGCCGTTCGCCCGGAACGGAGGATTGCCCCCCCCCCCCCCCCCCTGTTCAGCTCAGTTTACTTTCAAAGGGCGGGGAGGGGGTGGTGGGGGCGGGGCAGATGCAGCCTTCCCTGTGCTAGCCACACACACGGGGTTGGTGGTCTCCCCACTCCTTCACGTTTCTGCCCCCATTTGCCTGTGGGTGTAGGCCGTTGTGTTGTTGTTCCGGTGTGTTCGGGGGGGCTGCGGTTTCAGAGAGCTGCGAGAGAGAGAGAGTCTGCACGAGCGAGTCTGCGAGAGAGAGAGAGAGACGTGTCTGTGTGGGTGTGGGTCTTTGGTAGTCTGAGGGCATTTCCTATTTTCCACCAGCCAGGGCCTGGTTCTGGGTTGTTTTCCCTTGTCCCGGTTATCTCATGGGGGGTTTTTTTTCCCGTCGTTTGTGCAAGGCCTCCAGCCCCTGCTTGGTATAGCAGGTTGCATCGCAGTGCGCGAAGTGGGGGCAGCTTTTGTCGCAAATGGCTGACAAAACAATGCTTGGCGATGGGGGCGTTCAGTGGGTCTGGAAGAAGTTAGGAAATCGGTCGGCGACGCTTCAGCTTGGGGTGTGTGTGTGTGTGTGTGTATGCGACGGCCTGCCTTTCCCTGGTGTAAGTGCCTCAGAGTATTGTTCCTCACCTGAGTCGGCACCCTCCCCCAGTTTCGGTCGACAGTCCAGGCAGAAAGCAACAAAGGCTCCAAAGGCTCCGTGAGAGCGGGCAACCAATATAGTATGCGGGCGGTTCTGATGAGGGATGTCCAAAGAAAGAATCTAGAAACCCGCCCCCCTCCACCCAATGCGAGGCCAGCTCTGTGCCATGGTTTTCAGATACCGGGTATATATGTTCGGATTGACAAATCGGGGTTTGTGCAGGAGCATCCACTCTATTTGACCTGTGTCTGGCAGATTGTGGCAGAGTTTCAGCTGTTTGGTAGAGTTTCGGCGGAGCAATGCCGGGGGTTCTGGCGGCGTTTCTCCGCCGGAAACCAGGCGTTGCCCAAATCAGGTGAATCCTTCGGGGAGAACAGCGAAAGGTAATCCGGGAAAAAGGGGGGTTGTTCGAACACTTGAAGAGGATGATATCACCCCCACACGCACACACACCCCCTGCTGCAGGCAAGCCTGCGGCAAGCCCATACACTAGAGGCGGCAGCTCTCGCCCCCGCCCCACCCTGACCCCCTGCATCTAGCACCAGGGGCTAATATGGCTGAGCATGTGTTCTCGAAGCTGATAACGTTGAAGTTTAACGGGCCCCCTCCTCAGCCTGTGGCGCCCGTGTCGGACCTGACTCCGGAGGAGCAGTTCAAGCGCCACTTGGAGGAACAGGGGCAGCGGTCGAAGGAGGCGCAGGAAGATGCGGTGCGCACACGCGAGCAGGCTGGCAAGGAAAGCACCATGATGGGCAAGCTGGGCAAGCACGCCAAGGTATGTGCAGCCCGTGAGGCACCGCGGTGCCAGGCCGTAGGCAGTGGGGTGAGTCAAGCGCTTTGCAGTGCCTGCCACAGGGCCTGCCTCCAGCCTAGTCAGTGGGCACGAAGTGGGGTCAGAAAGAATCCCACGCAGTGGCTCGGGGGTGGGCTGTGACACGCCTTTTGAGAAAAATTCGTTCAAAACGCTCAAATTATTCAAGAAAAGATGACATGCGACACACCACCGCCCTCCGTTTTCACAGTCGACGATGACACAGCTCAGCGATGCCACGGCAAAAACGCACTCCTCCATCGAGACCACCACAAGGGATCAGCTGGAGAAGCGGGAAAAGTCCCAGTTTCAGACAGAATTCCCGACTCTGGTATGTCGCCTGGCGGCCGCATCATGATGGAGCCGCCCAGAGGGGGGCCTTTCCGTGAGTGCATTGCCAGTAAAAGATGCGCTCTTTGCAAAGACCCCCAGGGTTCTAGCCCCCAGTGGTTTGCCACCGGCACCGGGGCCCCTCTCCTTCAAGAAAGGCTTGCCACCCTGTGTATTCGGGAAGGGATGTCGGGATTTCTTACCCACACCACACCCCTGCACACCTGATCCTCTTTAAAACAGGCGCAAACTGCTGAGCACAAGTGTGCGTACACATGCAAGGCGATGCACAGCGGGCAGAAGATGGAAGGGACGCTTTATGTCGCGAGCACCCATATCGCATTTGCGGCGAAGGGTGGTGTGAAGGAAGAGATTCCGCTGGCCGACATCGCGTCGGTTCAGCCGTCGCTCGCCCTGAAGACATCGAAGGCGGGTGACGGCAAGGAGGACGGCCCCCCTTACATCATGCCGGTGCCCGACCCGGTTGTGCAGGGTGACTGCATCCAGATCTTCGCACGTTCGGGAAACCTCTACCAGTTCCTCGAGTTCGACAACATGGGTGTGTCGGCGGCGCAGCACGCCACATCGACTATCAAAGGCAACGCCTATGACAGGTGCTACAACTGGCTGGACCACACATGGCGCGCAGCAACTCCCGTGCCTGCTCCGGATGTCCAGTACTTTGGGGCATAAGCCCTGGGATTCTTGGCAGAGAAGCTGCAGAGATCCTGCGACTGTGTTCTGATGGCAGGGCATTGCCGAGGGAGGAGGGGAAGGGGGGTGTGTGTAATTTACAACTGACACTGAACAAACCCTAAGAGGATGGTGGTGGGTTCCCCCAGGGGGATGAAGGCCCTGCCAAGGGCACGGAGGGCGTACACAGCGCACGGTAGGGGAGTGGGGGGTGGGGCGGGGCGGGGTCACTCTGCTGCATCAAGTTGCGGCCTTCGGTGCCCTTCCATGTGGCAGCCCGTTCGACGCCAGGGTAGCGTGTTGTCTGGTTGGCATGGTGGTCTGGCAGCTTCTGCCCCCCCCCCCCCCCCCCAAACCACGCCCGCCTCCTCCCCGCCCCCCTGCCCCTAAGTGAATGGAGGTCAGCTCTGTGTTTCCTTTTTCTTCTACTTCACGACCTCCCCCACCCCCCTACCCCGCTCCCCCCCCCCCCTACGGATGACAACGCCAGCAACAAAGCGCAGAGGAAAATAAAACCCCCAACGGGTTCTTCGATTCGGTGCCGCAAACGGTGTGTTTTTTTTGGTGCATTTCCTCCTATTTATACTATAGGTGAAATCGCCGGACTTATTGCCGTAAAATCCATAAGTGTGGCCGGAAGAATCCGTAACAGCGGTACCTCTCACCGGGGGATGCTGTGTACGTGGCCGAAAATTGTTCAAATTGTTCAAAATTGCCGAGAGTGAAGACCTCTAACAGCATAGACACGCCTTTTGGAAAGCTGCAAGAATATAAGCAATTGTCTCTGTGCCCATCGCCCCATCCCGCGCTCTCTAGCCTACTGGACGGAAAAAAGCAACGCACCAAAATGTGGGTTGACCGGAAAAGATTCAGGGAAAAATGAGAGTGTGTTTTCATGGGCATCATCACAGCAGGGCCTGACGTCTCATGGAGGCAAGGCAGCATGTGCTGTTGCCCGGAGACACGCTCGAATGCCCCGTTCCCTGGTCTGTGAGAGGACGGTGTTCGAGGGTCCCGGTTGGGTATGTAGTCTCCTGTGACATATCGTGACGCCAGAAGGATTCGACTTACCAGTGACTACCACCACCAGGAACAGTCGAAGCAGACTCCGAGTTGCCATGAGAGTGCTGGTCTACAGTTGGGAGTGGAGTCGAACATTTCATGTCTTCGGACCGCGCTGTCTGCTGAGTGGATCGCAAGGAAGCAAGCAGCTCTGCCCTCCCCTGCCCCCGCCCCCTCCACCTCGTTGGCCAGCACCTGACTTTGCGCCCCCGGGCTTCCTGGTCTGTTCACCACCTCCTCCTCCTCTCCAGGCAGCAGGGCAGGATGATGTCGGTCTGGTCCAGGGCTGTCGCTGTCGCTTTCCTGTGTGTGCTGAACGGATGCAGTGGTGTGGGTGCCACGGTGCAGTTTACACTGTCCGCCTCTCAGACCAGCTTTGCCTGCTCGACTACATGCTCTGGGACTTCCGTCACAGAATCAAATGGCATGCGTTACGACAGGCATGTTTATGGCACCAACACCGAGGAATACCTTAAGCAGATACATGTCGTGCCGTCTGACATTACTGCGGCATTCTGCGTCAGCGAACCTTCGACCGAGACATTCAGCATCGTTCTCCACAATCCAGCAGGCGACAACACTATTGTGACTTCGTATCTGCACACCGGTTCCTGTTGAAGGAACCCTGCTGGTGGTTCCTGTGTGAGCTGGGTCTCGGTGTGACACTGTATTCGTCTATTTCTGTTGGAGGATCAGCTGCCACCAGTCGGGGCATGTCTCTAAATTGCATGGGGGGCCCCTACATGCCCCCCCCCACTGCCCCACTCCCTGCTTTTGCCTGAACTGCCACTCTCCATCCCACTCAAACTGCTGTGCAGCCACCATCCCCTGTGGATCACGCCTGGTGCCGTGTGGTAGTCGCGACAAGAAAGTCAGATAGAGGGTGTGGGGAGGCTTGCCTGGCCTTCGCTTTCGACAATCGTACCTTACTCGCGCCGCTTCGTCACACCCCAGCGGAGGTCCCGTCTCGCCTACCCCGTGTGGATGCTCCCGGGGGGAGGGGTGGGTGCAGATCTTGGTTTGCACCATGAAACACAAGCATTTCAGGTGCTTGATGACGGCGGCGGCGCTTCGTCGGTGTGCGAGGAGGTGCGAGGATACGTTCCGACACCTTCAGAGCCTCCTCCCGATTTGCTGCAAGGGGTGAATGATATCTTCCAAAAGGTCGGCTCAGGCACGTTCTCTTCTATATCAGTGGCTACACTTCGGTATACCCTCCCCGCCAGCTGAATGTGCGGTCAGCACTGCCGTCAGCAGGGCCGTCGCGAGTAGCACATCTAACATCGTCATCCGCCTCACACCGGATCTCTCCCCATCCGATGATCCACCTGACGCGCGCAAGAAGTGGCCCCCGCCGGTTTAGCCATTTATATGGGGGGGGGGGGGTGTTTTTCCGTGTTTGTGGACCCTGAACCAGGGGTCCACCAGCCACGGGTTTGCTCAGCTTCTCCACCCCCCACCCACCCAGCACTTACACATACACACAGCGCTCGCCATGACAGCGGACGAGAGCTCTGCGCCCCCGCAGGAGCAGGGGGGCTGTCGGGATGTGAAGCTGTTCCTGACGACCCCGGAGGACTTGGTCTGTCCCATCGGGGGTGGCGTGATGGTGGAGCCACGTCAGATCCGGGCGAGCGGCTGCGGACACAGCTTCTGCGAGGCGTGCATTGTCAGGTGGCAGAATGACTGTGGGAACAACTGCCCCTCGTGCAGCACGCCCTTCAGCGACGGCGACATCGCTGCGAACAAGCAGTGCAAGCTCCGCGTTCTGGAGCTGGAGGCGTTCTGCGACCATCGTGACAAGGGGTGCTCCTGGACAGGGAAGTATGCTTTTGCCGAGGACCACCATCGTCACTGCGAGCACACCGAACGCCTGAAGTGTTGCTTCTGGATGTACGGGTGTGACTATGTGGGCCCCAGCAACGATCTGGACCACCACCTGTTGGACCAGGCGCAGCACCACCTGCAGCTGACCTGTGAGCGCCTCGAGGCCTATGGCGACAACAACGAGTTTGCCATCAAGAAGTGCGACGCACCCGAGATCAAGCAGCACGGCGGGCTGAGCGACGCGCAGTGCGATCTCTTCAAGCAGTGTGTTATCGATGAGATGGACGCGACGTCCATTACGAACAAGTTCCGTGATACATACACTGACTCAGCGTGGTCGGTGCACAAGTGTCTCCGTGCAGAGTGTGATCAGCATGTCGAGTCTGTGGTATGTCTGCCGGTAAGTCAACATATGCGCCATGCAATGCAGCGGTGTGCTTCTGCAAGATACTGATATGTCGTGTTGGCCACGCCCCTGCGGAAGTGACTCGCGGTCACTCCGCTGAGACTCGGGGTGGGCTGAGGCCGTGTTCTCCAGAGATGCTGCACTCTGCATCCAAACGCTGCCTTTACCACCCCCACCCCTCCCCCCCACACACACCACAGGGCTTCATCGAGATTGCCAGCGGGTATTTCCTGTGGACCTTAGTGTGTAATAAGTTCTAACCCGGTGCAGCCCTGGTGTGCCTGTCCGTAACGCACGTCTATTTTCATTGCGTGCGTTGTGTTTTCTGTCCTTAACTGAGGAGCACCGGTCTCGGCCTTACACGCGACGCTGCGACGAAGGCCTCTCAAACTCCGATAAGCGGGTGGTGTCTGCCGCAGCAGCTCCGCCCCCACCCCTCGCTTGGGATATCCCGCCCCTTGTGGTGATGTCTCCTGCATCATGCTGCCTCTTGTTGATGCTCCCGCCCCCTCGCAGCAGCCCCACCGCACCACACAACACACCACGCCTCCTGGCCAGGCTTTATCGCACACAGCTATCACACCGTAGGTCCTTCGTTTTTTTTCTCAAGCACAGTAAAAAGGAACCTCCGACAAGATGCCGAAGAACAAGGGAAAGGGTGGGAAGAACCGCAAGAGGGGGACGAACAAGAACGAGCCTGAGAAGCGTGACCTGATTCTCAAGGAGGAGGGCCAGGAGTACGGGCAGGTGACGAAGATGCTCGGCAACGCCCGTCTTGAGGTGTACTGCTTCGACGGTGTCCGCAGGTTGGGTGTGATCTGCGGTAAGATGCGCAAGAAGAGCTGGGTGAGCAACGGTGACATCGTCCTGGTGGGTCTGCGTGACTTCCAGGACAGCAAATGCGACGTCCTGATGAAGTACCTTGTGGACGAGGCGAAGAAGCTGCAGAAGATGAAGGAGATCCCCGAGCACATCAAGGCCAACGGCGAGGACGACGAGGCAACGAACACCAACGACAACGTTGTCTTCGAGGCTGGCTCTGACGACGACAGCGACGATGTGCCTCTGCAGGCCAACGGTGGCAACATGATGCCCGACTCTGACGACGACAGCGACGAGGAGTTCGACGGCGACATCGACGCGATCTAACCGGGCTTCCGAATCATCTACTTACCCCTTCTCCTCCTCCCCCCCCCCCCCCTGCAATTCGCCCTGGAAAAATACCCCCCGCCACCCCACACTCTCCCCTGCAAAAAGTGGGGTCGGGGTAGGGGAAATATCCCTGCAGTTTCCCCCCCCCCCTCCCCTGCCCCCCTAGACACGAAACAGAATAAAATGGATGGGGATGAAAGCCAAAAAAAGGAGCGAAAAAATACAACAGATCTTGTTCCCCCCCCCCCCCCCGCGTGTGTGGGTGGGCAGAGGCAGAGGGAGAGGGTGGGAGTACCCAGCTTCACTTCGGATCTCTGAAAAAAATGGGGGGGGGGTGGGTGGGGATGGGGTGTGTGTGCATTGTTTGACTAAAAAAAAGGTGCCAAAACAAAACTCTCCCCCACCCCCCCCCCCTCCCTCACGCCGTCTCAATTATCAAGAAAATGCCCCATGCATCCCCGCTCCCCCCCCCTCTCCCCCCATGCGTCAACACTATCACTGGTCCCCCTATCTCTTCCCACTCCCCCCACCCCCCACCCCCCCAAGTCATCATGAGGGAAGTTTGATCTGCGTGGTATTGTCTTGCTGTCTTACCCACCACCCCTCCCCCCCCCTCCTCCGCCTCCCGACCTATCCTGGGAGGATGGGAGGTATTTTGCCTAATGACGCATGCCCTTCCCCCCCTGCCCCCCCCCCCCCCAGCGCACACACTCACTCACACCGCCCCGCCGTGTTTTTCGGCGTGTCAAGTTGGTGAGGTGTGTTGATATATATTTCAAAAAAAATATGGTCGGGCGTTCCTTGGGGGGGGGGCGGGGGGGATAGGGCATCACACACAACTGACACAGCAGGCACTGCACACACTGCGGCGTAGCAGGCAGCGCACAGGTTGAGGTGTGGGGAAAATCCGATTTCGGGGTTTTTTTTCTCCCCAGCCAGACTGTGCACAGCAGCCTCCGCACTCTCCCCGAGAAAGGGTGTTGCCTTCATACCCGACACATGTGGGTTGGGCGTGTATGCGGTGCGCTGTGTGTGCATTATTGTGGTGGTCAAAAGAAAATTCTTGAGGACAACCCCCCGCCAGTTTTGAAGCGGAATCCGTTTCGCTTCGTGGCTAAAGCCGCCGCCACCTCCCACCCGCCCCCCGACCCCCCCTCCCGACCCTGACAATCCTTCAGAAAGTCATGAAAAAATGAGATCACGTACACTAAAACGGAGGCTGTAAGTTAGGGTAAGTTCTTCCGCAGCAAAATGGCCCGACTCAGTTTGCCTGTTGAGGACGGGGGATAGTGCCGTTTCCAATGAGGGGGAGGGGGGGTTTTTTGTGGGTGGGAAACGTACATTACAATAGCACAGTGTATTGCCACAACTTATGTTTATTGACATCTTGTTTTGTTTCCGATTTATATAGTTCTCCCGTTTTTTTGTTTGTTCCCCCCCCCCCCCACCCATCTATTGCGAGAAGGTGCTGGTATACTTGCCTTTGCCTTCACTCTCGGCAATTAAACCCCCTCCCCCCCCACCCCACCCCACCTCAACCCTCCTCAGGCAGTTCGTATCACGTATAATTAGATACCCCACACCGCTGCCAAGACGGCAGCCCCGCGCACCCCCCCACCACCCCCCCCCCCCTATATTCTTTTACGTTTACGTTATATGTTTGCCACCAAAAACGACAACAACGCGGGGGGAAAGGGAGGAGGGGGTTTTTTCATTAAAGGTTGGCTACCCCCCCCCCACACACACACCCTCACACTCACACTCAACTCCACACCTCTGCCGGCCCTTCTGCTCTCTTGCTGCTAGCTGACGACGACATGCTGAGGGCGGGGGGGGGGGGGAGATGATCGCTATTGTTGGGTTGAAGGAGTGGGGTGGGTGGAGCCGATTTGTGAGAAAAAAATAGGGAAAGGATCCGTGGCATATGCAATGTCACACCCACCCACACACGCGCATCTCGCATATGCAAGCAAAATTCCATTGGGCGGTTAATACAGCTGACAGCGCCTGATGGCAGAGCAAGCCATATCACCGAACCCCCCCCCCCACACACACACATACACCCCACCGGGGTGGAAAAAATCCAGGACAAAAAAAACAAAACCAAAGGCAAGGCAAGGCACTAGCCAGCAGGAATTCGGTCACCTCAACACGGCACTCCCATCCCCCATCCCAGCCCATCCCAGCCCACCATCTGAGTTTACTACGTTGGGACTTCGTAGCGGAGAGAGAGAGAGAGAGAGGGGATTTTTGTTTTTACGTACACGACTTTCGCGCGGAAAGTGTCATTCAGCTCTGCCAAACGTGCTCTACACACCACCCCCTTCATCAGGCAAGTGGGTTTGTAAGTGTGTGTGGAAGCGTCAACGCATCAAACGAAGTATCATACACACGGTTTGCCCCCCGGGCGGGATCCCGGGCGGGCCCGGCCGGGTTCCGGGAAATTCCGGGATTCCCGGGATTCCCGGGATTTCCCGGCCGGGAATCCCGGGATCCCGGCCGGGAAATCCCGGGATCCCGGCCGGGAAATCCCGGGATGACCCCGGGGTATCCCGGGGTCATCCCGGGACCCCCCCGGGGTCAGGTGTAGGTGGGTGGTAAGATGACTTGAGAGTTTTGCACATTGCACATTGCACGCTGCCGTTGCCCCCTTCCCCTTTGCGATCCACCCGATGTCATTAGTTTTTGCTGGACCCGACTATTTCACCTCACATATACCGCACGTGACTTGGACCCCACAACCCCGCCCCGCCCCCCCCCCCCCCCCCACGTAACTGCGCCGCATACACACACCCGGCAGAGAAACCTTCCACAACAGCAAACATGCACCGTACTCTTTTGTTACTCCTCATTTTTTTTTCCTTCCTGCTCGTTGGTGATGCAGCACCAGGGCAGAAAGGAGGGAAGAGGGCGAGGGATGATGCGGATGACGGCGACAGCGATGGCGACGGCGGCAAGAGCCGCAAGCAACCTCGCCGAGGCAAGGCGGAGGTAGCGGCCCCAGCCCCAGACCCCAGCCCCTGCCACTTGCCACTTGTGTGCTGCCTTCGTGTGTGCGCCTGTGCCTCCCTGTTCTGCATTTGGTTGCCCTCGCGGGTATCACGATACAGAGCAGTCCACCCCCTCCCCCCCCCAAAAATCGTTCGCATCATCTTGGCGCCCATTCCTTCCACTTTCTGTGGATGTGTTTGGTATTTCCGAACGGAATTTTCCAGCGTCAAGACTGATACCTCGCCGTTTTCGAGTCAGTCACTTCCACCGCCGCTGCGATTTGCGTACCGGTAGTTGTGCAGAAATGCTAACATTTAATTTGCTCTGTGGAACCTGGACTGCACCTTCTGGGATGTGAGTCTGTAGATAGTTGGACAGTTGCAGTACCCATCTGTTAGAAAGCTGAAAGGAACCTTGTCGGGCGATCAAGGACGACTGAGGGTTCAGTTTGAGTTTAATGTGGTCCAAGGGTACAACAGACATCACTGCTTGCAGATCCCTCTTGCTTGTCCCTCTGGTAACTTCCAACGGCTCAAACTCCTCGACTTCCTTGGGTGGGCATTTGCCATACCTGACGTAAAACAGTGATGCTTCGTGCTAGTGGTGAACCTGACGTTAGTAAAGGAAGGGTGCTGCGGCTGTCCACGAGGGGCTCTGATGCCTCCTCACGGTGCCTGGTTGGTCGGTTCAGGTGAAACAGAGCAAATTTAGTGTTAGGGGGATGCCTCTGGTCAAGGCCTTTTCACAAAAATTGACCCACGGCGCCGAGTTGGGCCGTTGGTTCCTGGTTGTAGCTCGGTCTACGCCAGGTTCCACACCCCGTCATCGCAAAACGTACGCATACACAGAGGCAAAACACAACAGCCTCTGTGGTACGGGAGCATGGCGGGAGGAAATTTTGCCTTTTGGTCAAATAGGCACCCTTTTGTAATCACTTGACCCGCAGGGTGGCTGAGTCTTATCAGACAGGCCGACCTACATGTTGATCAGTGGAACCACACAACCTGTTCAACCTGCCCCCGGGGTGGCTGAGTCCACCCCTGCCGTAGCGTAAGATAAGCCTACGTCGACCCTCGTCGTCCTCTTCGTCGTCCTAGGACTGTGGAGTTCAGCAACCAGGAGGATGCGGAACTGCTGTGAGCTGCACACTCTCTTGACACACCTGCACGTATCTGCGTTACACTCGTGGTAACCCCGAACCCTGTATTTATACAGGAGACTTCCATCTGGGACAGTTTCTGTTCCAGATGAGCTTTGACAGTGGTAGCCATCTTTGCTATGGAGCCATCGTCATTGCTATCGTCGTCACTCGGACCCATGAGCAGTGGATACAATTGGTGTGGAAGGAGAGGGTGCGGTTCTGGATCAGCAGGTCTGAATCTGAAACTGGGGACTGAAAGCCATAGGTCTGAGATGACCTCGGTCCAAGCGACCTGAGACTGAGAACCCCCGGGATTCCCGGCCGGACCCCGGCCGGACCCGGCCGGGATTTCCCCGGGATCCCGGCCGGGATTTCAAAATCCCGGTCCCGGGCCCGGAATTTCCGGGCCCGGCCGGGGTTTCCCGGGATCCTGCCGGGGGGCAAACCGTGCATACAGTAGAGAGAGAGCGGCAGAGTTGAAGTGACACTTCCCCCCCACCCCACCCCACCCCACCCCACCCCACCCCACCCCACCCCACCCCACCCCACCCCACCCCACCCCACCCCACCCCACCCCACCCCACCCCACCCCACCACCCACCCCTCCTCAGATCGGGGAGAAGAAGGCGCGTGTGCGGGAGGGCCGGGGGGGGGGTGGGGGGCGCGGAGGGGGAGAGTGGCAAGCCCCGGTTCCGCTGTGCCGAGGCACGAAGACACCGCTGCGCGATGCCATGCCCGCACCCGGCTGGCGGGGTTCCTGCGGCACAGCCGGTGCCCGGAGGAGGGGTTGTGGCGGGGAAAACAGCGATAGAATACCACTGGCTGCCTCGGAACCGCGCCTTCACCCTGCGGAACTGTGCGCTGTACCCTGAGCCCAATAAGCTGAGGCCAATCATCGGCGATGTGGGCCCCACCTCCGAACTGGCAGTCGCAGCCACGGCGGAAACACCCGAGAAGGAGACGTGGGTGTTGGTCGTCCCCCTCGACACCAACTCAAAGGACAGCGCCCCTGTCGGGTGGGCCCGCGTCGCCATGGGTGTCTCCACCGTCTCCCTGTCGCGCATGCCTTATTACGACGAGGGGTTTGACAAGCTCCGCGGGTCACTCAAAGAGAAGGGCATCCCCGCTGCAATCGAGGCCTTCTACAGCGTGGAGCGCGCCGAGGCGGAGGAGCTGAAGCTTCTGAAGAACAAACGCAAAGGGCAGGGGAAGAGCCTCTGCGTGTACCCTGTGCATGTCGTGGTCCTCGCCAGAACTGCCGGGGTGTCTGCCAGCAAGCTCGTGGAATACGGGTGGGACGGGGCACTCCTCCAGCAGATCCACGCGGTGGGGAACTACGTCGTGCTGGTGTCGGATGACCCGAAGGCGGAGAAGCTTTTCGAGCGCCGCTACACCGCCCTCTCGGCGGGCCTCCCCGACGCGATGCGGAGCCCGGAGCATTTCCCCTCAGCGGTGCAGACGCGGCCCGACAGGAGGGCGCTGGAGGCACGCCAGATGCTGTCCAACACCCTGCTCCCCCGACTGAAGAACCACCACTGGAAGCAGGCCGGGGTGGAGAGGCTGGCCACCGCATTCCACGGTGTTGTGGAGTCCGTGGAGACCCTCCTGAGCCAGACGGGCCGTGAGGAGCCCCCTGCGCCCTTCACGCCGCAGGACCTGCCAGAGGCGTGGCGCATCAGCCACTGGGAGCATGCGCGTGGGGAGCGCGGGCTGCGCTTCTTCGTCGCAGACAGCCCGATCCAGATCACACCTGGCACGGAGATGGTCAACAGAAACTTGTCGTGCGGCTTCGGCCTCCCAGCGA
This sequence comes from Rhynchopus euleeides, assembly GCA_963210315.1. Classification (NCBI taxonomy): domain Eukaryota; phylum Euglenozoa; class Diplonemea; order Diplonemida; family Diplonemidae; genus Rhynchopus; species Rhynchopus euleeides. Next base: position 1,154,999 of record OY723269.1, read on the forward strand.
ATGTGCGAGGCGCCCCAACGCGAGGCGCACGCCGCACCCCAACACTGCAGGCGCTCCCCCTCGGTGAGCAGCAGTTCTACGAAGGGGTGTACTCCGAAGGGGCGGACGAGGGGAAGCGGTGCAGGTGGGCCCCCGTTGCAGGAGGCGGTGCGACGCCACCCGGTGTCTGCGTGCGGTATTCATGCATCGAGGGTGCGTCGCTGCTGGGGACCACCGAGGAAGAGACGCCGGCAGAAACGATGCTGCAGGACCACAGCGCGCCAGAGCCCCACCCGGTTCCCGAGGTGTCGGGGTTGGAGGGGTGCAACGCCGCACGCTCCTGGGATCACACGCGTGGAGTTCTGCCGCGCGTCTCGGCATGTGTCTACCAGGATGCGGGGCTGAGCAGAAGCACAGGGGTGACCACTATCACCGACTGCCTGTCTGTGATCCTAGAGAAGGACGACGTGTCCCGCGCGGTGAGGATTGAAATGGCAAAGCGCCGCCGCCCCAACCAAGACTTCGACTGCGGGTGGGTGTCGCAGGAGGATGTCCACCTCAAGGTGCGGAACGACTGCCCCATCTCCCTCCCCTACTTCGAGGCGGATGCGCTGGAGAAATGGCAGGCTGTGGTTTCCAAGGGTGGGCTGCCCATCCCGACATACTGCTGCTTTGCCCTGCGCAAGAGGGAGGGCGAGTCCGCAAAGTCGCAGGAGGAACGCGAGAGGACACCACACTGCAGCATCGTCGTCGTCACGCCTCCAAGGTATAAGCAGTCTGCCACCACGCCGGCAGACAAAGGCCCGCGCGCCCCGCAGAGCGACAGCGCCGCCACGTGGAAGTACCATACACTCTCTGGGGAGGAGAAGAGGCACGACTGGAAGTCCCTCAAGGAGTGGGCAGGGAAGGAGGGCGTGATGCTGAAGCAGTACGAATCATATGCGCGGCACCATCTGAAGGGGATCGAGCATGAGCATGCCTTGAGGGCGGAAGGGCACCCCTGCCCTGAGGATGACGCGGGTGTCGCGCAGCGTGCCTTGGTGCGTTGGGTGGGGTGGCTGTGCGACAGGATGCAGGTGTTGGGCTTTCTCGATGTCAGGGGGGGGCCCGAACCCAGCAACGCGGTGGAGCTGATGCGGATGTCGGGGAGCCATTCCGACGCAGGGGCGCTCCTGACGCGCTGCCGCAGCGTGTGGGGCGAGGTGCTGATGCGTGCGGGGAAGCTGCACCGCGAGATCCAGAAGGAGTACCCCGACACGCACCCCGTGCCCCCCGAGGTGCGGCGCCAGGGCTGGTTTTACACCACCACGCCCCGCCTGCACATCGCAACCTCCGACAAGTCGATGCGGCTCTACAGGCATGACGCGTCGCTCTACCCACTGATCCTCCGGACAGAGCCCTCCGTCATTTCAGCAGAGCTTGCCAGCCTCCACTGCGACACGCGGTTTGAAGCGTATGGATTCTACACCTCTGTGTGCGGCTGGGAGGCGTACGCCTACCTCCGTGTGGTGGGGGGCCCCGTGTCCCCGCCTGCCGGAGCTGTCCGCCCGATGTGCGGTGAGGGGCTCTGGGGGTGGGCCTCGATGCGGATCACTAAATACATTGTGCCCTGGGTCCCTCCCCGTGTGCCGCGTGCCCCGCTGGCTCGGTGTGCCCGCAGGCCTGACAGCTGTGGGGGCGAGGCGAATGATGAGAGTTTCGACATGCAGATGCACCGCCTCGTCGATGAGTTGATCTCAGAAGGTTAGTTTCGTTAACCCTCTCTGTCTCCCACACCTTGCAAGGTTTCTTTTCTAGGTTCGGGGGGGATCCGTGCCGTCTTTCCTCATGTTGTGAGGTGCAGAGGTGCGCCCCTCCGAACAGTGGATTTGGTCTTACGCTGGGAAGGGAGCCCCCTGCGTTTTTATTCAGCACACTTCGATGTGGGCGGGGAAATAGTGACGTGTCTTTTGTTTTGTGCTCCTTGTGCTCCTCACTCACGACACCAACAGATAGGAGGGGCGTGAGGTGTGGAAGCGTCAAAATGCATCAGATGAAACGACAACAAAAGGGAAGCAAATGTTCGGAGTTCGGGGTGCTGCGATGCGATGATTTCCTGGTTCACTCCTTAGCAAAATTTCTGCTCAGAACATAGCCAAAAGTCTGACGTTATCGTCGGTGCTGCCCCCACTGACATGCAGCCTCTCTTTCAGTTACTGAAGGAGCCGAGACAAGGGGGGGGGGGGAAAGGTGCCGGTGCCCCTTGATTAGGGTTTCGCCGGAAGAAACCGCTCTCAATTCAATTCAACGATTTATTTTCCGGCGGCCGGGTATTCGAATCCAGGAACTTTCCGGGAATCGGCTTCCGAGACAAGCTGCCGCGCTATACCGAGACCCCTCCCCTCCCCCGACCCCCGTGGCCTTCAGACGATAGAGGGGTCAGCGCGCCATCAGGAGCAACTTCTGCCTTTCACCCACACCGAAAAGCGGGCATGATTTGTAGGAATCAACCCGCTTAAAACCCCCCCCGCCCACACACGCACACACACCCCGGCCCCACATATTCTTGATTTGATTTTTTTTGTTGAAAATTTACTCGGCGGCCAGCTCCCCCCCACCCCGCACATGTCTTTGGCATTGTCTTTGATTTATCCCCTCTTCTTTTTTTGTTTTCCATAAACACCCCCACCCCCCCACCTCCCCTCCCCTCCCCTCCCCCCCTCCCTCTCTCTCTCTTCCTTTCCGAGACCAATCCCCCGCCAATCTTTTCTTCACCCCCATCCCCGTCCCCGCTCCCACCCCTCCTCTCCCACTCACTCCATCTCTTGCCTATTAACCGAGTTGTGAGGAGGGCATCTAGAGTACCAGGGGTCTATGCCATCGTTCACCGCGACACCCCTGTTGTTCTTATTTGGGAAATCCCGAAAGGTCCGAGCTCTAGACTGTCCCTCCAATGTGTGTGATTATCCTTTCCGCATCCAGTCGGGAGGGGCAGAGTTGTGTGCACATGCGGTGACCGCGCTTTGAGTAGGTTGCCTCTTGCGCTGGAGATGTCCATGGCGTGTGTGTGTGCCGTCCCACCCCACATCACAGCAGCAAGAGCATGCCTGTGCGTGTGTGTGTTCGTGAGGGGGGCAGCGCACATGCCGTGGCCTTGTCCTGGCCGCACCTCCCCATGCCCCTCCCCACCCCCCTGCACCCCATTTCCTATCGCCACAGAAGCCACAGCTTACATCTTTCCACTATCCACCAAGTCTGTAAGGTCTCAGAGTGCGCCCCTTGATTCGGACCGTCCCAACAGTGGTCTATGCCGGTCTGTGTCGACCACGTTGGGACATCAACTTTGACCCCCCCCCCCCCCCCCCACGAAAAGCTGTTTGAACGATTTTTTTCATTTTTTTCTCCACTTTTCCGTCGGCGGACCGCCAGGAGGGGGAGGGACCCGATGTGAGGGTGCTTTGAGGTCATCCGAGGTTATTTGTTTTTCGGGGTGTTCTGCGTTCGAAGAACACAAACTGTCGTTGCTACCTTCTCTCTTGAGATTCACTCGGTTGCATTAGTTTTCTTTGTGGCAATATTCATCTCTCCTGCCCTGGGTCTGGGGATCCGGGAGGCTGGGAGGGGGTGTCCTTGAGTCCGTCGTTTGGCATCTCCGCCACTACCAGGGCCCAGTTGCCTCGGTGCAGGCGTGTATTTTGCCTCTTTCCAGTTTGACACCGATGAGGTGTGGCAATGTGCAGGCTGGAACCACCACACACAGCACGCACCCAAGGTGACGCATTGTTTTTGACAGTTCCGCGGTCCCAACTGAGGAGGCCTTTAGCCCATCAGACAGATTGGGGGGGGTGTAGGCACATAGTGAGGGTCTGCATTCCAACAAGTCAATTTTTTTTGGTAGTTTTGCCAAAGAAATAAAGTGGTTTGTTTTGCCCCGGTTCGATGCCAGTTATCGGCTCTTCGAGGCTATCTGCGCTGCCCCCCACGCAGACGCACACAGCCGGATCTCTGATCTGCGGAGGCTGCGCCTCTCCTCACCCTCCACAACGTCACTCCAAACACGCGTGAAGAATACTTTTTGGCGTAGCGTCGAACACACCGTAGCCTGATATCGATTTACCCTGCCTCTTCCTACACCCCGGTCCAGATCCGGTTGGAGGTACTGTGGTCATCAGCATGGTGCGGCCTTCGGCGGTTGCTCGGAGTGCCCCTTCGCGCGTTTCTGATCCCCCACGAGTCTGTATTTTTTGCTATAACCTGCTCAGGTCACGGTAAAAAAGACTGTTGGCAGCGCACGTATGGACACCCATACACGTACAGGTGCGCACAAACAAAAAGATCCGCTTGTGCAACACATTTTCCCCCCAAAACACACACACTCGCACTCACACGATGGCCGCCCCAAGGACTGCCGAGCGCTTCAGGGTGCGCGACATCGATGTAGACAACCTGATGCCCCTCCAATTGGTGAACGGGTACGAGCCGGTGGCACCTAAGGAAGGGTGCGCGTTCCCCGAATTGGTTTCTGGTTTGGTTTCTCCTACTATTTAGTCCCGATAGCTCCCGGAAGTCTGAAGCTTTTGTTCGACATCCTACACCAAACGAGGCTATTAGTTTCAGCTTTCGCGACAAACACAGCGACTCTCAGTCAAACGTCAGCTTGATTGGGGGTGTGCTATGAGGGTTCAATCCAACAGGATAACAAGGCGGCACTTTCAAAGCCCTGCCAAGGACAGGGCCTCATGTTGTGTGCTTCTGGTATGCAGTTTGTCACCCAGCCAAAGCCCCCCCTCCTTCCTGCACTAGAGGCGCCAGAGAGAAGAGAGCAATGCTGGAAGGTGTCTCAAGGCTCAACGTCCTACCAGGTGTTTTGCCGAATTTTTCCCTCCTGGGAGAATTCTGAAAATTCTGGGGAAAAAAAGGATTCCGGCCCTTCAGGCGCCCTTCCCACCACCGGCCTTGCCAAGATCTACGAGAATGGCGATGGCGGGGGAGGGAGTACATTGCTGAATTCAATTATGCAAGCCCAGACACACACACACACACCCCGCGCCCTGTGCGGGTCACTTGCAAGGCACCCTCACCCTTCTCCCCCCTGCTGAATGGTGCGCTCCGTTGTTCACAACGAACTCATATTTTTTGTTGAAAAAGTAATGTCGTCGCCACCTCAGTGGCGGGTGGTAATCTGGTCCCCATGGCACCCCCGTTGACGGGGAAGGGACGGCGGTGCGGTGCAGGGCGAGAGCTTGGTTTCATGCCAGCCACCTCCCCTCTTGAAGTGCGCTCAGGCTGCGCCACACGGATCTAACGAATCGAGGGTCCTCTCTGCCTTCCACTTGTATGCAAAAAAAAGTCCCCCCCCCCCCCCCCCTCCCTGGTAATGCAGCCCTTCAAAGAATGAACTGCTGATTACCACTCAGTGGCGCTTGCCAAAATCCACCTCCCCTCCCACACTCACCCCCCACCCCCGGCCCTTCGCAAGCACCTCGCTGGTGTTGGAACAGAAGGTTGCCTTGTCAGAACCAAAAGCAAGATGCCCGGTCCTGCTTGCGAAGGGCAGCAGTGTGGCCCATCAGGACCCCCAGATTTCGGAACAGTTCTGATTGGGTGCAATGCTGCCCACTCTACATGGCGACAGCAGAACATCTGTGCGGCAGCAGGAAACATGCCAGTGCAAAAGGGTGCTGGCCCCTCCGAGGCTGAAGAAAAAAAGTGCACAGCCCGATCCGCATATACATCTGACCCGCACGTCATGAGAAATAACGAATCGTGATGATGTGTGGCAGCCTTTCTAGTTATTCCGGTCAACATGGCAATATTTCTTGCCTCGTCCCGCTCTACACTGACACTGGTGTGGGTGTGGGAGGGAGGAGCGGGTGATCCACGGGGGCAGATCGAGGGGAGGGGTGACTCCAGGCCCTGTGCTTCGCGCGCATATTTTTTTTTGATACTTCGGCGTCGACAACTGGAGTAAACTTCTGCGCCTTTATTTTCTCTGGGCCTTGCGAGGGGGTGTCACAAAGAGCGAGAGGGTGCCTTTGGGTGCCTTTGCACTCCGGCAAGCCAATTCTCGGCAGTGGCCCTGCTGTGGGTTGGTTTGTTGCCACGTTATCTGCTGTGACCTCGCGGGCCCAGCAGGGCACAGATAGGTTTGCCAAGTTGCGAGCGAGAAAGTGAAAAAATTGCAGTAGTGAAAGACGAAAACCGTACGGCTGAACCTTTGGATTAACACCTTCATTGCCACCCTTGCAGGGCCCCCAAACATGGCCTTGTAATACAAGGGTGCGCTCAACGAAAAAGCTGTTCTTTACTGCTTCTGGACAGGGTGATCCCACCGTAAAGTGGAAGTACGATTTTCGAGGAATATACGATAGACTTCAGTAGGGTTTTGCAGGCGGAGCCACCCTTGCTGCACACAGCCACATCGGCACCTAGCGGCCTGTGTTCGTGTGCGCGAGTGCCCACTCGCCGTTTTCTATTTTTTTATGTTTGCTCTTACTTTCGAAGAAGAAGAGAGGGATCTTTCTCACCCACCATACACCGTGAATAAGAATATTCTGGCCTGTTGTTGGACCGCAAGGGGTCTTGTGGAGCCAACACACCCTTTGCATTTCTGCGGCCCACTGCGGCCCACTCCGATGCGCGTTCACATCGCTGGGGTGTGTGTATTTTTTGTTCTGCCAGAAGAGAAGCAAAAACAAACCGCAATGAAGCTTACACTCCCCCCTCGGCAAAAGGGGCTGTGCGGGCCTGCTCCAAAACAAGGGAAAATTCAAAAAGGAAGAAGAAGAAAAAGCGATAATTGGGAACGCTCTGAAAAAAATCGCCCCCTCTCTCCCACCCCCCCTCTGCGAGTGACTCCTTCATTGGGCGTCAAGAAGTACCAGAGCCCAACGCCTTCTGTGGCAACGTTATGTGCGCCATTGCCTACACAGTGGCCAGGTCGTTGCGGGACAGCCTGAGTGTATCCCACGGGGGATGAGAATCGGGGGGACTAGATTGTATGCCGCTAAACACAACCCGAGGGGGAACACACACAAAAATCTTTGTTTCCGGTTGGGTTCACCACCCGAGTTGAAACGCAGAGCGGGATATCCCACGGGTGACGTGAGAGAGTGGTATATGCTTGATTCATAGAGGGGGTCTTTGCTGGTCGACAAACTTCGACAAACTTCGTCAGTTTTCAGCCAATTCAACAGGAAATGCACCAAAATGCACTGACGATCACCCCGTAGCGAAGACCCCCAGAACCCGAGAGAATGTCCTCTTGGCCTTCCTGCAGCGACCTGTCCGCCGTGTTGTCGTCTTGCCCACTAGGCATGTTGTTTTATTGCTTTCCTTTTAATATCCCACAAACGCGTGGCCTCTACCCTTGAGCATCGTCCATATTTACTTATTTTTGATACTTCGGCGTAGCCACTCACGAACACTCCTCCCGTCACCCCCGTATGCTAGCCGCCCAGAGCCTGTTGGTGTGCCGGCGGTGACGGATCGATGTGTCAGCAGTGCGCACCCCACACAACCACACACAGCTTTTATAGTTATTCTTCCCTTTGGGACCCTCGCTACCAGGTGTGGCTGAGTGAGAAGAAGCGAGCCACGGCCCACTTCCCCTCACTGACTGACGAGCTGTGACTGGTAGCGATGGTCCCCTTTATTTTCTTTCGAAAGAGCACCTCCCCTTCGGACCTATTCTGGCCAGGACCATACGATAAAACCTGCCCAGCCCGCCCCCCCCCCCCCCCTCCCTCCCCGGCCCTATCACAGCAGGCATGTCGCTAAGCGTCGACCGTCGACCCAGTGATTTTGGGTTTCCCCCCCCATAAAAAAGCGTCGACCCAGCGTCGACCCAGTGGACTGGGTTGACGCTTGGTCGAGGCTTGGAGCGTCGACCTAGTGGAACTGGGTTGCCATTCAAGCCTGGACCAAGCGTCAACCCATTTATTACACTGGGTCGACGCTAACCTAGCGTTGGCCCGGTTACACTGGGTCGACGCTCACCAAGCGTCGACCAAGCGTCAACCCACTTTCACTGGGTCGACGTCGAAGAGAGTATGGTTTTGCAGGAACAGATGCTCACTACCGTGGCCTCCGGCGGCTGGGGGGCTCCGCCCCCCAGACCCCCCTGTGGCGTATGTCTCGTACTCAAGTCATTCGATTCCCATCAGGTCAGGGAATCCACCCACTCCAGTAGCCTCAGGAGGACGCAGCCAACTCACACAGAATCTGTACGCCCACAATGAACAGATGCTCACTACCGTGGCCTCCGGCGGCTGGGGGGCCCTGCCCCCCAGACCCCCCATCTCGCGTGCCCGTCTAGTAACCAAGTCCTTGCGCTTTGACGGCCGTGACATATCAGGGGGCAGCGTCGAAATCATGGTCCCGAAAGCCATTTTTTGGTTTCCTCCGGCACCCGACGGCGCGAGCGGGAGAGGAACCACGGAAGGAACCCAGCGCCTCACACCGTGCCCACCTAGTGGTCCACCGATGGGAAAATTTGGCAACAACACGAGCGCGCGCGAAGCGCGCGCGAGAAAAATTGACCCCTAGTGTTTTCCCCCCTGATCCCCCCCCAAAACAGGAGCGTCAACCCACCAAATCTCCAAAATCGAAAAGTTAGCGACAGGCCTGCTATCACAGGGTGTCGGACTTTGCGCCTTCAGTTTTTTTTGACGTATTGCCCTAGCCTCATCTTCAAGAAGCCGCTGTGGCAAACCAAACTGGATAACTCACTGCAGATTTCGTGTGCAGAAAAATTGTGTGTGTCTCGGGGTGACCCCATCGCCTCTGTGTCAAATCTGTGCTTCGGCTTGACGAGCCTCTTTCTGTTTCCGGGCTGGTCGCTTTATTTATGCACATTTTGGAGCACGGCGCGGTGGTTGGGGGTGGGGGTGTGGGAGGGGGTGGGGGGACGGGGTCCGACTTCTATAGTCAGAACGCAGTCCCGAGGCCCGACAACCACCATGTTGTTCTGGGATGCCCCCACCACCCCCCCTCGCCAGATCACCCAGACTTGACTCAAGTCGTGACTTGACTGACCCTCCCCCCCCCACCCACACCCGTGTGGAACAACTGCTTCCATATTTACCCCCCCCCTCCTCCTCCCGCACATTTGCTAGAGGGGGTGTCGGGAGGCTTGCTTTACCTCCACTCTCGACAATCATTATTCCCCCTCTCCCCTCCCCCCCCCTCTTATGTCTACCGCTGCGTTGCCTTCTGGGCTGCGTTTTGCCAACTCTTCAGTGCGTGCGGTATCAATAGCCGGTGCCACACACGGGTCTACAGGGGTGCGACCCACTACAGGGTATCCATCACGTGTCATCACGCAGATGCCCTGGTTTGTTATGTCTATTGGGGGGGGGGGGGTATGCGTTCCCGGTTGTTGGAGGGGGATTCCGCCGTGGTACGCCCTCCTCTCTTCCCCTCTCTCCGCCAGTGCTTCCCCCCCCCCCCCCGGGGCACTGTCTGCTGTTCATCCAAGCGGGAAAGAAAAAAAATCAAAGGGGGAAAAAAGCGGCGTTCAAACGGAATATTGTTCAAAAAAAACAAAAAAAAATCACGACGAAAATAAACTGACGGGTTGCGAGAAGGACAGGTCGATGATAAAAAATCCTGCATTTTGTGAAGGAGACAGCGGGGGTGGTCAACTCTCGCTCTTATAGGAGAAGCGGCCTGGGTGGCCGGCGTGCGTCCTGTCGTACTGTGGCTGCTTGGTGGGGCTGCAGCGGAACAGTTCCTACTATTTCCTCTACGGACTCTCTATATGTGCCTCATATTTTCTCTTTTCTTCTAAGGGGGTCTTCGCTCCGGAGTGATCGTCAGTTGCATTTTGGTGAATTTCCTGTTGAATTAGCTGAAAACTGACGGAGATTGACGAAGGATAACGGCCAGCGAAGACCCCCTACGTCTTCTTCTTCTTCTTCTTCTTCATTGACAAACAATTTATAAAAAAAACAAAATCGTTCAAACTTTTCTTCCCTGCCCCCGCCCCCCGCCCCAGGCAGACCCTGTCTCCACCCTACCCCCCCCCCTTTCCCCCGCCTCTACACAGGGCCCCGACCAGCCCTCACTAGGTCTCAGACATCATCACCTGCGATTTAAGTGAAGGGGGGTCGAATCTGTACTTCACCTTTCTCCCCCATCACCCTCCCCCCACCCACCCCCATCACACCACCCCCACCCCCACCCATCATCCTCTTGAATTTGGTGGCTTTTTTTGTGCATTTTTTTGGGTTGTTCTTTTTTTTGTTACCACAACGCACGCACGCACACACAGGACTCCCCTGCCAGTGTCAGGATGGTGAGGGAGCGGGTCAGCGCTTTGGGGGACAAAGACAGCCCCCCACCACAGGAGGTGTGGGGGGGGGGGGTGGGGCTGTGTTTGTTTTCCCTGTCTTTTTTGGCGCAGCACAACAGACCCCTCTAGTTTCTTTGGAATGCCATCCAGTTTTAGTTATTTCACGCTAAAAAGGCTCGTGGCAGCGGCTTGTTCGATATCCTGCACGCATTCACGAATATGCACCGTTCGTACAAAACAGATAACGAAAATTTCAAGTCTCTTTTTTTGTTCTTGATTAGCGAGATTGTTCTTGAGTTTTCTTGATTTACTGGGGGGGGGCAAATACAAGGGTATACTCTTCTATTCACCGTGCCAGCTTACGTAATTCAGGGTTCTCAAAAAATTGTTTTTTAGCTGAAAAGTTGTCTACCATGCAAATACAAGAGTATATACTCTTGTATTTGCATACTAGAAATGTGGCCTCCGGGTGGGCCCTCATGGGGCAGCGGCGCCGAATAGACAATACGAGCGTCCTCTTGGCCTTTCCCACCCCCGAGGCGACTCCCACCCGACCGTGACGACTCCAGACAGGAGGCCCACTGGCCTGGGGGAGGTCATTGGAAGCACAAAATATGATGAAAACCCCACAAAAAGTTCTCCAAAAGTCTAGTATGCAAATACAAGAGTATACTCTTGTATTTGCTCGGTGAACTTTTTAAAATCGCAATTTCTGGAGTACTCTTGTATTAGCATATACCCTTGTATTTGCATATACTCTTGTATTTGCCCCCCCCAGTAAAACAGAACAAATGGGTGTATTTGCTACCGGCAAGTTTTTGGCAAAGTCCGGCGATTTTCACCTACAGTAAAAATAGGAGGAACTGCACCAAAACATACCGTTTTCGGCACCGTAGTGAAGACATACAGCCCAAACAGTTTATATATTGCCGAACACCCCCCCCCCCCCCCCTCTCCCGCATAGCCGATCCTTCTTTTTGACATCTCAGCAACTTCTTGGTTCTTTTTGAGCGGTCTCCACCTACCTCTTCTCTCTCTTGATCATCAGCCAGAAAACAAAAAAACCAGAGTCTCTCACACTAACACCCCCACCCCCCTCCCTCCTCTCCCCCTTCCCTTCTCATGACTTTTCCTTCCACCATCACCATCACCACCACCACCACCACCCCCCCAGCGGCCTTGCGGTTGGACAGAGTTGTGGGATGAGGGGAGGCCAAATGATGGGGTTGCAAACGTCTCTTGCGGGTCTGCGTGCTCTCGGCACCCCGATCCCCTGAGGGTGATA